>JAEHOF010000011.1:292260-369616 GCA_018257905.1 Gillenia trifoliata
TGCGTAGGCAGGTACTTCAGACTCTTGTGATCGATAAAGATCTTGCACGTTTATCTGTAGAGATTGTGTCGCCAGATTTTCAGTGCGAAGACGATGGCTGCTAACTCCAAGTCATGAGTAGGGTAGTTCATCTCATGCGATTTCAGCTGACGGGACATAAGCGATTACTCTACCATGCTGCATCAGAACACAGCCTAGACCATTCAAAGAAGCATCACTGTAGACCTCGAAATTTCTATTGTCATTCGGAAGTGCCAAGACAGGGGCATGAGTGAGACAATGCTTCAACTTCCAAAAACTCCACTCGCAATCATCATCCCACTCGAACTTGACTCCTTTCTTGGTCAACTTTGTGAGAGGAAGAGCTATAGCCAATAAATCCTTCACAAAGAGCCGATAGTAGCTAGCAAGACCAAGAAAACTTCGGATCTCAATGACAGTCTGCGGTCACTCCCAATTCTCCATCGCAGCAACTTTATGTGGTTCAACAAGAACTCCTTCTAAGGATATGATGTGTCCCAAGAAAGACACCTCAGTCAGTCATAACTGACACTTACTAAACTTTGAGTACAGCTGGTTCTCCTGCAATTTTCGCAGAATTAGACGAAGATGCTTAGCGTGCTCACTTAGAGAACACTAAGATATCATCAATGAAGAAAATCACGAACTTGTCCAAGTAGGGACTGAATACTCGGTTCATCAAGTCCATGAATGTTGCAGGGAACTCATAATGACCATATCGAGTTCGAAACGCTATCTTGGGAACATCATCACCTCTAATCTTCAGTTGGTAGTAACCAGACCTCAGATCAATTTTCGAGAAAACTCGGGCACCATGGAGCTGGTCAAATAAGTCATCGATACGAAGCAGAGGATAACGGTTTTTAATCGTTGCCCAGTTGAGCTGCTTGTAGTCGATGCAAAAACCCTTCTTCTTAACAAATAAGACTGGAGCTTCCCAATGAGAAGTGTTGGGTTCGATGAAACCTTTGTCCACTAACTCTTGCAACTATGTCTTTAATTCTCTTAACTCCGCAGGAGCCATGCGATAGGGTGTAAGAGAAATGAGATTGGTACCTGGAAGAAGATCGATGGTGAACTCCACTTCACAATTCGGAGGTAGTTCAGGTAGATCATCAGGAAACTGGTTAACGACATGCACGTCTTCGACTCGTGCCGGATTCTCGTTGTTCACCACAACATGAGCAATGTAACCCTGACAACCTTTCCTCAACATTCATTTTGCCCTCATGGCGGAGATGAGTCTGTGTCTTAAACCGATGCGTTCGTCGGTGAAAGTCACAACAGGCTTGCCAAGTCTTTGGAAAATGATAACCCTGCGATGACAATCCACCATGGCGTGATTCTGATGTAACCAATATGTTCCTTAGATAACATCAAAGTCTTTGATGTCCAAAGAAATCTGATTAGCTGGCATATCTTCTCCGTTAACAAGGACGAGACATCCTTGATACTCACACTGAACATAACAGACTTCGCATTTAGGCATAGTGATACCCAAATCATGCTTAAGAGGAGTAGAGTATGGTTCAGTGATTTGAACAAACTGAAGGGATATGATCGAATGAGAAGCACTCGGATCAATTAGAACTCTAGCAAAGTGACCAAGAATATTCAACGCACCCATGACGAGATCAGGATTAGTTTGAGCGTCTTGGGCAGTGGTATTAGCGACTCAGTCCTACGTCTTCTGTCCTGTACGGCCTACTCTGGGTCCCTAGTTACTTCTGCCCTACTCACCACGTATCTAGTTTCCTCGACCGATTTGTTTGCTCGGTCCGCCGCCACTAGACGTTGCCTCATTAGTCTGGTACTAGCCTCTTCCATACCAATGTGAACTGCCCTACTAATACAGAGGGTAACCTACCTGAAACTGCGAAAAACTCTGTGGAAACTGAGTATATCCTCCTTGGAATCGAGAAATGTTCGACGTAAAAGGGGTAACGCCCATAGGGAACTGGCAAGCATCTTCAAAGTACTAAGACACATCACCCTGTTAATGAACAGCGTCACCATATGCTGGCTGTTGGAATTGTCCTAATTCAAACGGTAGCATCTGTTGATAGGGAACCACACCAGTTTGCTGGTTCTGCTGGTTCTAGGGACAATTACTGGCTCTGTGCTCACAAGTAAAACAGCCTCGGTTCGTCTACTTACACTCTCAAGAATGATAGGTGTTACACTTGCGCCAAAGAGAAGAGTTAGAGTCGTCTGAGTTACTCTGAGTCTGAAAACGAGAACCAACAGTGGATTTACCTCCTCGAGGTGTGTTGGGGTTAGAGCCTCCACTAGATGATCTGCCAGAGTTGTAACCACTTTTCTTAAAAAACTAATACTTCTTCGGCACGAATCTCGAACGTCCCCTAATGTTGTTGTTATTTTTCTGCTGATTACCATTACCCTCACCATCATCATTACCACTGTCAAGGGCATTCTCTGAAGTAACATCTCCTTCGAGTAAAGCCTCATAGAACTCCTGGTAAGTTGTACATAAATATGAGGATGCTGCAGTACGAAGCTTCTTACGAGCACCTTTTTAAAACTGGAGTAACATCTCCTTCGAATTATTGGCAATGGCTGAGCAGTAATTGGATAGATTAGTGAACTTCCGGTGGTACTCGACTACTGACATGCTCTTCTGCCTCAGATCAAAGAATCAGTTTCGCTTCTTGGCCCAATATTCTAAAGGTAAGTACTTCGCCTCGAGGTGGTCCTTGAAAGTCGTCCAATCTTCCTGCAGGTTTGGCAGGATTAGGGTCACTTCATAGGCCCACCAAGAGTTAGCTTCACCCTACAGAAACCACGTCATAGTGGAGACCTACTGCTCCATTGGGAAGTTTCCCTCTCGCTCATTAGCTCGAAAGGTTTTCTCAACATGTTTCAGCCAAGTTTCTGTCGCCTCGAAGGGTTCTCGACCTAAGAAGGCTTCACTTGAAGATTAGAAGCAATCTCCAAGACATTCTTCTGTTGAGGAGGAAAAGGACGCCAAGTCGTCTGAAAGGCATTAGCAAAAGCAGCACCGAATTGTGCAAAGTGGAAGGGCGGTGCAACTGGCTCATCTGTTGGTGCTTGGGTATGAGGTGCTCAGCAAGGTGGCATAGTTCTGACATCACAGGATCAAGAAATATTAGAGCAAATATTACCAAGTGACAAATGCATGACTACCTAAACCTTATGCTCTGATACCAATCTGACACATCCCGATCCTGACACGCCAGGTGTCGAGAAGTGCTGGCCAACACATGTTAAGTGACAAAAGCCAAGTATAGATGTGATTGAGAAAAGTGAATAAATTTAGAGTTGGAAGCAGAAGTAAAGAGTGCGGTGATGGGTAAAACCCATTATTACAAGTGCACAACAGTCAGAGCATAGTAAATAATGCACAGAATATAAATATTCACATCCTCGTGAGGATGGATATAAGGAACAAAAAACTAATAACTAAAGGTAGGAACGAATCATACTTAGTCTAGAGAAGCTGTCAGAACCACCACTGGCCGAAAAGTGCCCTTGTCTCACTGGTACTCAAGTTTGCCCCTAAGTCCTAGAGAGGCGAAAAACATTAAAGGTGAGTGGGTCAAAAAGTAAAGTTTGATAAAACATTTGTTTTCAATAGCATACTATCCCCTCCCTGGAAAACATGTATAGTTTTTGAAAATAAGTCATACTCCCCGGTATGATCCTCAAAATACTATAAAAATAGTAATACAAGTACTCCCGAAAACCAATGGTATAACCATATTGGATTGCTCGAAAACAAAACTAAATACTCACCTATATGTAAACACACAAGCCCAAGTAGATAAGCTACAAGGACAGGCTACGTATATAAAAATATGTTGAGTACTACAATGATGTAAGTCATAAGGCTAATCGTTGTGCGCAAAGCGCCTCACACACAAGTCCTAGTTGCCTAGTACAACCTAGAACAGACTAGTACCTACAATGGATCCAAAGTTGCGTAACGATATCATCGGTGTTAACCCTCCATACGTCAAGGCTAGTCCCGGCCCCTGGACTCGAGTACCGATACCGGGTGTTCTACATCTACCGATGAGCAAATGCGTATAAGAAAATGTATGGCAAATATAATACGCATGTTCTACCTCCAACAATCACAGGCATATTATATAAGTCATGCTAAACAATGTAAAAGAAAGCAAGTGAAACCATACCGTAATGATATATTTATCAAAACAAAGATCACCACTCACTCCGTGGGGCAAATGTCATAGCCCCCTAACTCCGGGTAGCCTTGGTAGTCTTTTGGATAAATCTCACCTATATGAGATATCACCGATATGCTCTTAGTAACGATAGTTTAACCTTGAAAATGTCATCATTAGTATATGGTAAATAGGGATCATTCTAATCCGAGAATCAGGTACACTCCGTCACAAAAATACAAAGTATATTACTTACAAAATAAATTAAGTATAAAACATATTTTACAAAATAAAGGGGGTTTTCTCTTTTAGATTTTCAAAATTAAAAGAAACAAAGAAAATAAAATATATAAACACAAGTACAAGAATGAAATGAAAGAAACAAAGATCAAAACCAATTCCATGATCAAATTCGATTCAACTCCTACAATTGTTCATCTATGTGACATCCCACATCGACCAACTGAGTGGGGGCGATGTGCCTTATATGTACATGCCCACCTTCATTTAGCAAGCACGAGGCCTTTGGGAGTTCATCACTAGCTTCTGATTCCACTCCAACTCCGGTGCTTAAGCTGAAGCTCGTGGCTATGAGCAATCCCAGATGGGTGACCCACCTCTAAGTTGCTCGTGTGAGTTCCTGCAAACAAAACCGTGAGGGTGTGGCCCCCAAAGCTTAAATATCGTGCTACGGTGGAGCCGGTCCTGGATGTGACAATGGTATCAGAGCCACTGGGCCGCTTGGTACTGGAGCAAAGTCGGGCGAGGACGCCGGTTCCCTTAAGTGGGGTGGATCGTGACATCCCACATCGACCAATCCAGGGCGATGCGCCTTATGGGCGTACACGCCTCACCTCATTTAGCACGAGGCCTTTGGGAGCTCACCGGGCTTCTGATTCCACTCCAACTTCGGCTAAGCGGAAGCTCAAGGGTGGAGCAATCCCGTGATGGTGACCCACTCGGGAAGTTGCTCGTGAGTTCCCAAACAAAAACTCGTGAGGGTGGCCCAAAGCGACAATATCGTGCTACTGGCGGAGAGCTCTGGCCCGGATGGTGACACGCACCGGCACGTATCGCCACGCGCCGGCACGTGTCTCCCACGAGCGCACGCGCCCCTCGCGACGCCAATCCCACGCGCCGCCGACGTCGCCGTGGCCAACGAATATGTTTTTCTTCGGGACGAATATTTCCCGACGCCGCCGTGAATATTCTCAAGCACAAGGATGTAATATTCCTCTCGCCCCTTCCTCTCTCGCACGCCATGCCGCCGTCCTCCGCCGGCTCCTCCGGGGCTCGCCAAAATTCCCTTTAGAAAATTTTCCGAAAATGTCCAAAACTTTAAAAATTCATATCTTCTTCGTTCTTTGGCCAAAATTAACGTGCCATATATCAAAATGAAGGTATTGACGAGTAGAATATTTTCATACCAATTTAGGGCCTTAAAATGGCCTGAGATGGCCTGAAATTGGCCTTAAAGCTTCGGAAACCCCATTCCGTTCTCCTCTCAAACCGCACCAAATTGGACGTCTTTATATCGAGTAGATTGAACCTACTCAATCCAATAAAACCAATGGCAAGGGTTTCCCGAAGCTTACCTACAAGTTCCGGGATTGTACGTAAAACTCTGAATGGCGTCATTCATTCTGCTCCTGCCCCTGGGCTTGGGACGTAGATTGCCTCGAGTTTGAAATTCTGGGTGGTCCGCTCGTCTAGAATGACGAGACGATCGTGATGGTATGGATTTGGGGCTCGGCGCTTTGTGATTCGTCCAAAGTTGCTGTGGTTTCCTGTATGTTTTTGGCTTAGAGAGAAAACCTGGGAGAGAAAGAGATAAAGCGGGGAGAACGCTGAATGAGGGAAGGGTTGGCCGCACAACAGCTCACCAAAAACCCTAATTTACCTACGGTAAATTACTAAAATGCCCCTACACTCCTAATGTTTCGTAAAACGTTCGTTTAACTCCGAATTGAGTTCCGCTTACGTCCACGCGTTCGTATCGACGCAGTACATCATGAATATGTAAAGAAATAAATTTTCACAAGTCGCCACTTTAAAGTCAACAAAGTCAAACATTTACCACTAGGGTATTTTGGTAATTTCACATAAAAATTTTCGTAATTCGTTGTAACAATCTAAGTCATGAGAAAGAAGTTGATCATGTAAAAACATTCATAGCAAATGATTTTCCCATATTTTACTTCTTTCCTTAATTAATTAATCTAAATGAAAGCATCTAGATTGATTCTATTAAACATGCAATCAAAGTCTAGAAAGCTAGCTAATCAAAACATGTTTAACGCAATACACATAGAGAAAGGCTATCAACTTAAGTGCACAACCTAGTATGAATAAGTTCATCTATTTGCAATCATTTTCAATTGAATTCCGACCTTTGTCCAAAGCCTTTACTACTTGTGATTTAGGTCCACAAAACTATTAGGTAATCGTTTACTCAAATCTAGCACCAATTATATGTATATATCCTAAGTTGGCCACCAAAGAACATAAACATATAAAAGTTTTCTCAAAAGCAAATTCAATTGAACAATCTCACATAAGCAACTCGTAATCAAAAATTATAAGAATCAAACTTTATTCAATCATAAGAATTCGAATTTAAACTTTTGTTCTAACATCAATGTCAACTAGAAACAATCTGCAACATAAATCAAACAAGGTTACAAAGAAATAGAATGAATTACACCGTGGATGGAAGATGGAGATGGAGGCTTGATCGTTGGATTCTCAAGCTTGAAAGCAAGTCTTCAATGGTGGATGATGGAGGGTAAATGCTCACTCGCTCTTTCTTCTCTTCTTCTTCCTTGCTTCTTCTTGAAATATGTGGAATTGCCTTAGAGGATGGATAGAGGGAGAGAGAATATTTTTTTTTTCTCGAAATCTGTATGGCCGTATAAAATGGTCTCTCCCCTTTTCTAACTAGTCAATCATCCCTCCTACTAATCGCTATTTATTGATAACATTAAGTGAAAGAAAAATGGTTAAACCAATTGTAACTCTTGGGTGGCCTTTATGCCAATACTCCCACTCCTTACTCCTCATCTTTAATTTCATTTCCGCCTATTTGGATAGGCGTTTGCTGACTTGTTTTTGGCTGCATGCGTTTTGTTGCTTTCTACAAAGCTGCAAAACTGCTCAGCATCTTCTGAACCTTTCAGTGTTAAAACAGCCATAACTTCTTCTAGAAAATTGATATGGACAATCCGTGAGATGCTCCAAAAATAGACATATGTAGCTTCCAAGCATATAAAGCACGTTTTTACCATTCTGAGCTGTTCACAACTTACTTCCAAAGTCAGCTGATCTGCACAGGCAGTTTTGACGAATCTGTTACTTAAAAATCCACTTTTGTGCTATTTTTCTTTTCTTTGCTTGGATGTGTGATCCTACAAAAACACAAAACAAAGTAAATATCTCAAAATATAAGGAACTAACTAAGAAAAGACAAGTAATTTGATGTAAAATATACATAAATATGAGCTTGTCATAACCTAATTTCGAGCCAAAAACTTCCCAACACTCTAAATCGACTAAATGACTCGTAAAAGCAAGCAACAAGTGGCTAAACAATGCTTAGAATGAAGTATAAACATTAAAAATCGAAAGCGCAAAGTGTCTTATCAATCACCATAAAGTAATGATTAAACTCATACCTAGTTACTAATTAAACCTCTACTCAATACATTATCCCTTGTTTGCCTACTGGCTGCAGGTCCAAACACTCCGAATACCATACGTACTCACCCCCTAGGTAGTACGAGCCGGTCACGAGTTGCCTCGTGTCGATGGAAGTCAAAAATTCCTAGCGCATTAACTAATCTCCCTTAACTTTAATGGAATAGTCCTCATAACTCTTAATGGAATATTCCTAGTCGCACAAAGGAATATTCTTTTCATCCCTTACCTCATAGCCGCAGCCCGCCACCGCCATCAATGCTATTCGCCTGTGGGCTGCCTTCGTCGTTAAACCTCGTCTGAGTTTGGCAAAGTTGCTTCAAAATTTTCAAACATTCATATCTTCATATCTTCTTCATTTCTCAACCAAATTTCACGTTTTTTTATGTCAAAATGAAGCTAGAGATGAGTAGAATGACAGTATACCTTTGGTTTGGCTGAAAAAGCTCGAGAAATGGCATGTATTTCTCCCAAAAGACTGCAGGTACTGTAGCTCTTCGATCTACGTCAAAACTCCACCAAATCAAGCAAATGACATATGAAAATTCATCTACTCAACAAGAGGAATCCAATGGTAGTAGTTAGAAACCTCATCTCAATCTAGATTGGCGAGAATATCGCTGGAAAGGTTTGATTCTTTCGTGCGCGGTTTTCGTTGAAAGGCTGGGAGTTTGCACAAACGGTTAGCACTGTTGAGTTCAGGGCGTCGAGACGAACAAGGTGGTCACTTTGGATTTCCTCGTTTCGTCGGGTTTTCGATGATGTGCACTATGCACAATCGGTGAGGGAGAGAGAGAAAGGAAGAGTGACGGTGAGGGAGTGAAAGGAAAAAGAGAGAGAGAGAGAGATATATTTTGAATTTTGGGGGCACTGTGCACCCACCAAAATAGTAAAATTTACACAATCTCATGTAAAAAATAACATGCACGTGTACAAAATATCCTCGGGGATTATTTTATAACAAACTTTTGACGGGATTGTACACAATCTCTAGCTTTTTGTTCATGTCGATATGATGGAGGAAGAACCGCTTCTGTATATACTTGAGACTGTCATCATCAGAGTACGATCAAAATTCGAAGATAGTAAAGTTACAAATTTTTACTAAGAATGGAGGCAAAAACTTACGTCATAGCAGGTCTGGTAGCACTTCTAAAGTAAGTCCTCAGGATAGTGTATTGCTACCCTTAAGTTCGCGAGTATGACAGTAGATCGAAGTATCGACTGAGCGTAATCCGAATTCTGAAGTCTACTTGCATCGGATGGAAGCAGATGACGGTTGAACATTGGCTTAAAGAAGGTTGGTGGGCAAAATGGTTGCTCAACTCCGGCTGCTGGCGCAGCGAAACTCGAACCTCATGCAAGCGTGAACGATGGCCCCGCTGGAATAGATGTCCGGGCATCTATTGGGATGGAAGATGAATTTGGAGTGGATTGAGGTCTGAAAGTCCTTACCTCAAGGATCGGAGTTAAAGTTTGATGTTGTTGTTGTTGCTGACCTGGTTGCTGCTGTTGTTGCTGATGCTGATCTATTTCCTCCCTTATCATCTTTAAGACCAACTCCAATGGTGGAAAATGGCTAATATATTTAGGCCTTTGACCATAGTTTTTGGGTTTCCAATGGCAGCCCATGTTTAGGCCCCTGCAAAACCAAAAAACAAAAAACAACATATAGGCCAGGGAATTGGCCTGGCCAAAATGCGTGGGACCTACCCCTGTGCTTGGAAAACTGCGACGACATGACACACATCCACTACAACTCGCCAGACGCATGACACAAGCATGGAAGTCGGCCTGGCGAGGCCCACTACTGACAAGATTGACGGCCACTTCCAACGGCTAGTTGGAATGTGGGGCTGAGATTAAATGATCGTTGGTTGATCCAACGATCATATTTCAAACTTTTTTTTTTACTTTTTTAAGTAGTTTTAATTATTATCCAATGGCTGTTATCAAATGATATTAAATTTAACAGTAAAAAAAATGATCCAATGGCCCAAATTAAAATTCAATGGCTAAAATAATTTTTTTTAAATATTTAGCTCAAATTTCACCCCCAAAGGTTGTGGGGCCAAAATGCAAAGTACTTTGCATTTAATGCTCCCAACAGTCAAAAGAAAATCTAGGTTTAGTATCTTTGACAAGTCAAAATTGAGTATGGGCAATGTGCTGTTCATTTGAGGCTCAAACTTCTTTTGTTAATTCTTTACTATTTAGGCATAAACTTAGGCCCAATAATATTTTTCTTGTAAGGGTAATGATATGGAGACCAAGTTTTTTTAAACCAAATGATGTGATAATAAAGTAGAACTTCATGATTTAATGATTTAATGACTTGCATTTATTTAGTTAGTTTCTGTTTATTAAAGTATTTTAAGCTATTTTCGTGTATTTGTAGGTCCAAGTGACAAAGTTGGCGAGAACGAGTCTTTTGGAGCACTTTAAAGCAGTTTGGGCTTGGAATGGATAGCACATGTTTGGAGCATGATGGATGGACATGTTTGAAGTTCATATGAGGCTAGGAATGTGCTAAAGAGTGAAGATAGAAGTTCGGAAGACAAGCAGATTGCAAGAAAGTGGAATCCAAGTGAAAGTAGGACTGTGCTATGCATAAATGCCAACTTCGACAGAGCATCCAGATTTCCTCAGGACAAACTACGTGTGTTACAACCCGTCCCAAAATTTATGTGAAATTACCAAAATACCCCTAGTGTCATTGTTGACTTTTGTTGACTTTTCGGGACGACTTGTAAAAATTTATTTCTTTACATATTCTTGATGTACTCGTCGACACGAACGCGTGGGCGCAAGCGGAACTCAATTCGGAGTTAAAACGAACATTTTACGAAGTTTTAAAGTGTAGGGGCATTTTAGTAATTTTTCACTCCGTGTGTGGGAATTAGGGTTTTTGGCTGACTGCACAGCATCCAACCCTCCCCATTATTTTTCTGCACGTTCTTTCCCTCTATCTCTCTTTCTCTCCCAGTTTTCTCTCTAAGCCAAAAACATACTGAAACCCTAACCTTTGGACGAATCACAAAATCGTCGAACCGTTGCCCAAAATCCATACCATCTCGATCGTCTCGTCATTCTGGACGAGGCTGTGATTTTAGAATTTCCAAACTCGAGCCCAATCGTCCAAACCGACGCCGGAACGAAAACGACGAACTGCCATTCAAGTTTCTGTACAATCCCGACATAGATAAGCCTCGAAACCATTACCATTGGTTTTATTGGATTGAGTAGGTTCAAATCGATATAAAGAACGTCCAATTTGGTGCAGTTTTGAAGGAGAACGGAATTAGGGTTTCCCGAAGCTTCCCGGCCAATTTCAGGCTATCTCCGGCCATTTTTCCGGCCTCAAATTGCTATGAAAATATTCTACTCGTCAATACCTTCATTTTGATATATGGCACTTTAAATTTGGCCAAAGAACGAAGAAGATATGAATTTGTAAAGTTTTGGACATTTTCGAAAAATTTTCCAGAATTTCGGCGAACCAGACGGCGGAGGACGGCGGCGGCTCCGGCGACCGGCGAGGGGAAGGAGACAGAGGAATATTCCGTCAACGGTAACGGAATATTCCTGACGGCGTCAAAATATTCCGTCTAGAAAGGTATATTCCGTTAACTTTAACGGCGCTGACGTCAGCAGGCGCGTGGCTGACGTCAGCATGCGCGTGCAGGCGCGTGGGGACACGCGCCATCGCGTGCCGGCGCGTGCCACGCGAGGCCACCTCCCGGCGCGTCCGACCGTTTCCCAACGCGTGCAGTGGCGCACGGCGGCGCTGGCGGCGGTGGACGGCGCTGGCGGCGGTGGACGGCGCCGGCGGCGGTGGACGGCGCCTGTAGGGTTTTCGGGGCCCGGAAATCATTTTTCGAGCCCGTTTTCGCTAAAATAATAATATTTTTTGGGGGATTTTTCTTTAAGGCCTATTTTTAATTTATTTTAGGGAAGTTCTAATTTGTTCCCTAATATTAAATAGGTAATTCTTCGACTCTGCACACCGAGGAGGGCAACACAGGGGAGATTTCGCTCCCGAATACCAGTGAGTGGACTTTTGCTTTATTAAATGGTTTTTTATGTTTTAAAATAAATATGAAATTGATTTCTACATGATTTTAAATGGTTTTTGGTGCATGTTTATATATATATATACCTATATATATGTTGGGATTCGTTTATGCAACCTTATATTATTTATTTGTTTATGGTGATATATTATGAAATGATTTGAGATATGATTTTATACATGAGTCTATTTTATGAAATGATTTTGAAGGTTGAATATGATTTTATGGAAATGTTGGTAATTAATTACGGGCTTCTAAGCATAATTATACTCAATTACACAAGGTTTATTTTTTGGGAAATTATGAAGTACGTTATATTCTTCACTTCTACACATGAGTATGTATGTATGTTTTCAAACACACTTGGTATGTTTTCAAACACACTTGGTATGCTTTCACTACGTTGTAGTACCGTCTCACGGCCGTAGGACAAGTCTCACATGTTTGGGTCAAGCGCATTGTACTCCAGGGGTATTTTCTGGTAAATACCTTAGTGCAAGCTTGTCTTACGTTTATGTTTATGTTTATATTTGGAGAAAAGGCCCCACTACGTAAGGACTCGGGTGTGACGCGCTAAGGCGCAAGTGCTTACATGTGTGTGGTACTAGGAGTACAATTTAATTGAATAACGTAAAGTGCTTGTACAGGGATTGAGAGGCTGTTCCTCAACACGTACATGGGTGATTGCTTATATACCCTGTGTTGGTTTTCCTATATTTATATTATTGATGTATATGATGAAAGGACTATTGGAAATATGTTTTGCTATCTACGGATATTGTATATTGATATACGTTTTCAGCTATATTTATAAAGTACGTTTTGGATACATACTATGATAGTATGATTTTACAATTATTATTGGATTTCAAACAGGGGGTTATTATGTTGAAAAGAGAAAGGTTTTGCGAAAACTTTTATTTTCGTCCACTGACACCTTTGTTTTTGCGCCCCCTTCAGGACATAGTGATAGTGCATCCGGCGAAGTCGAGGCATCTGCGTGGCAGCTCTGATCATCTATCCCGACCATGTAGGGATTTATATTTTCTTTTCAGTTTCTATAATAATATCCATCCCTGTTATGGATAGAGATTCTAGGAACTTATTTTATTATTTGGTTTCCGCTGTTTCAAAATTAGTACGCTCTGAACCATATGCATATTGACATTGATTTCCGCAAACTTAATAGTATTTTAATTTTGTTTCCACTAAGTGTTGTCATGCATTTAATGGCTTCGTCACTTACGAGTGTCGGCCAGCATGCCCGCATTCGGTATCCACGTGGGTATCGAGGGTGGGGTGTGTCAACGTGTCTATCCATATATGGTTGGAAATCTCTGGATATCCAGTTTCCACAGGATTTTACAGATCACGATTCTGTTTCTTCTAGAAAAAGTTATCGCTTTTTTAGTAACGAAAGGTCAAATAGGAAGTAGAGTCCTAGTCGGATTGGGTTTCAAGGAAGAAAAGGGGACATCTGTTTACGCGTACTTCTGGACTCAACTCAGAGGGATTAAGGAGTTCTAAAGGAGCCTAAACTCTCTAAATAACCGTGCCTTAGAATCCTTTGACAAGACAATCACTGGGGACGCACAAAACACAACAGAAGACTAGTTTGAAACACACAGAGAGCAAGAAGTCAGAAAATACCATTGGTGGCGCAGCTTTGGAGGGTTTTAGGTGTCTTCAATCTTTATTTTCAATGTTTAACTTTAGTTGTTTTTGTTTCCTTGTAATCATGAGGAACTAATTTCATTTTTAGCTAGAGGAGAATTCAAAGCCATGAACATATATGTGATATGAATTGATTACATCCAGTTATTAGTCCATAAATCATGAATGCAATGTACTTATCTGATTTATAGAAAACTTATCCTTTTGTGTTGATTAAGGAGGCCTACTTAGTTTGCATGCTAGGGTTTGGGGCTAGAATATAAGGGAGTTTCACCTAATAGTTATGAACTTATATTCATAAATAGTAACAATCGAAGGACATCGATTGCGTTAAGTGAATTCCTGGTAGGAGTGTCATGCTATCATAGTCACAAATACTTTGTCAACGCTTATGATTTTCATAGAACTTAATGATCTTGATATGTATCTCTAGTATGTTGTCATATAGGGAACTTGATAAGAATAATTTGGTTGTGGCGCTACGTCCAATTCAATGAATCTAGGAAAATCTAAAGGTTAATTTAAGCGTACCTAATTAACTTGGGGTGTTGAGATTCATGGTTTATTGGAAGAATAACTGGAGATCGATTTGTATGCATACATGTCATGTGTGGAGAATGACCTTCTAGCTAGCTTTTCACCTTTGTTAACCACCCTTCCATTCGTTCTTGTTAATTTATTTGTTTAAGTTAAATTCGTCCAAACCAATCCCCGTTTAGTATTTTGAGTCTTTTTAGTTTAATTTTCGTCCAAATCACCTTTAAGTGTTAGTTTTGAGTCTTAGGAACTTAGTTTGTGTGTTTTGAGTCATATTAGTTTGTTTTGAGTTGTTTAGAGTCTAGTTTAGTGTTTTTAAGTTTAAATTGTGTTGATTTGCATCCCTAGTTAATACCCGGCCTAGAACGAACCCTACTTATCCATACTACGATTACATTAATAGGGTTTAAGTTTGTGTGCAATTTATTTTCACATCAATTTGGTATCTCTAGCATTACACACTCATGTTTAATATTGTCTATTGACTCCGTTTGATTCATTCAATCCAAGGGCCAAACATAATAAAAGGGTATGTGAGAAGTTCAAAAAAAAATGTGTGAAAATCACCTCCCAATAGGGAGTGTCCCAAGTTAGCTAAATTTTGCAAACCTTTTGTGGTCCTTCCATCCAATATTCAAATATACTTTGCGAAGAAACATCAGGAAAAGAAAAACAATTAACTTGAAACTTTTTTTGATGCAACGATATTCTACTCTAAGGGAATGAGGATATTCTACTCCAACAAAGAGGGAGATTGAGTTAGGCTACACAATGGGGCATCAACTAACTAGGTATCGAGTTCAACACAAATATAATACGTCATCGTCATGCATGTGAATCGAATATAAAACCTCTAACTTACAAGTGAAGAATAATACCACTAAACCGTAATACTAGTTGGTAATAAACTTGAAACTTAATTCAAAATTTTAGTTATTACTAACGACTGTCTCTCTTGCAGACCACTTTATGGGAGCTTAAGTGCAGACCAATATGAAGTCATCGATATTGATCTCAACGCCTAGACGTGTGTAGGCTAACGACGTTCGAACTGGTTTATAAATTTCGCATTTTTAACGGGTAATTAGAGTACAGTTTTGTGCCACTCATAGTTTGAGAAAAATATGAAGCAGCGTGTGACATGCTTCAGCCACTAAAAATTAAATTATAATTTATAAGGTCAATGCAAATTTGCACACATTTGAAGATAGCATGTATCTTTGAGTACTTACCAAAAAAAATTGTATATATGGTATATGAGTATTTGGGACACTATCCAACCACACGCAGCGCTACACGTCCATGTCTTCCCATAACAATAATTAAATTTCATGGTACACCGGTAGCTTGATCTTCACACGTTCTCATTTCCAAAATGCATTTGCAGGATTTAAAACTAATACTTGCATAGTATTCTTTCTGGCCCTCAGAATAATGGACTGCCGTGATTTGGCCACCAACTGATATCCTTTTTAAAAAAATGAATATTTGCATAGTATACCTCATTCCACATTAGACCTAGCAATATAGTTCATGATTAGTTAAAATGACACAAAAAATTAAGTGTTCGAATTGTAACGGATGGACCCATTAATAATTAGAAGACAATATGATAGGAATGACAAATACTTTTTTATAGTGCATGATTAGAAGATTATTATTTAATCTTTTTGTCTTGTTGATTGTTGGTGAGCGTTGTTTCTTTGAAATTTTAAGTTTCGTTCGTCAAATAAAATGTTGACACAGGTTGAATTTGGGTTTAGACTTTCCAGAATTAGCTGAACAGATAAATACAATACGATTTATTAAGATAACAGGTTAACACAACTCGAATAAGACAAACACAATGCCAAATCTATATCCAACGGTAGTCTAGCCCTCTCAAGTAAAAAGTAGGCCATCCTACCCCACTAGCTCCCAGTTATTAGCCAGTTAGCCACCACCATAGAATAGGTTTCAAAATTTTCCTCTTTGAAAATAATAAATTAAACTTTACTTAAATTTGTCTCAAGCAAAATATTAACGCACCCTTAACAAACTGATTAATATGCAAGTGAGTCACATTGATTTTAGCTATGGTATGCCTAAAATTTTGGTATGGAATAACCAACAAGTGTCGTAAGAGCTTGTTTGATGTTTAGAATTAAATAACTCATAAAATTTAAAGTGCAATGAAAGTAAAAATAAATTATTTTTTTTTTCGAGGGAATAGAAGAGGATTATACATAAAGTAAATTTATTCCTTTGAATCTTATCATTTTGTTGAAAACTAGAAGGGATAAAAACTCTTTAATAAGCAATCTTATTTTTTACTTTCAAGTTTGAAAATTTTATTTTCTTTATTTTTCCCTTCAACATACCTTAGAGTCAGACTAGCATATTCTTTATCCAATCCTAAGTATCAAATGAGTCCTGACTATTTCTTTTAATTTGTTGCCATGTTCATAAATCATTTTATTTTACTTTCAATGTTATCAATACTATATAGTTTTATTAGACCTGTTTTACTCTGTAGTGGTGATGGAGATGACACCCATACAAACTTCTATTCCTTTTAGGTAAACTCATTACTCAGACCACCAAAAGCCTGGATCCCCCACTTCAGATAGGGTACAATCATACCTCTCGTAAAGGTCTTAATCCCCAAAAGTCCAGATGTCAGCTGTGCTAATTATAATATTATAGTTTGAATGCAAGCGAGATTTGTACTTTAAATTATTTTAAAGAAAAAATAAGAGTGTTTAAATTCAAAACACAATAAATTAAAGAAAAACAATGTGATTAACCTCTTTTTATTACTTCTCATGGTTTTTGATTAATTTCCTTTAAACTCCTTGTATAATTTAATTTGCTAAGCTCCAGACTATCCTTCACTTAAATTACAACATAGTATCTTAAAAGTTTAAAAAGAAAAAGAAACATAGAAGGATAATCATCCATTAGGTATGCAAAATATATGATCACATGCTCTCAATAATTAATTAATTTTATTGAGGGAGCTGATCTTCATGATCTCGAGGACCATATATCTCTAATTATACATTAGTTGGAATTGAATCGTATACTGGAAGCAGGACAATCTCCACCAAGAAACTGAATGCCAGTGCAGCAATTTATCAAAATGCTTTGTGGGCCATCAAAGAGGATGCGATAAGCACGTAGCAATTTATCAAACTAATATATAGTTGTTGGGTTTGGAGAATGTGCATTGCTAGTCAAATTCCAAAAGTCCGAATGGAAAATAACAGGAGGGCATGTGGATGTGGTTGATCTAGGTCCTTTTTTTTTTTGTGGTATGAAGATAAATCTTACAAAGTCCTAACTGAGGTACTCGGTACATGCATAAATGTTACATAAGAATTATGCATTATTGGCATATAGTTGTTTTCGTGTCTCTGTGCACATGTTTTCTTTTGCCTTAAGTCTTGATTACTAATTATATTAGTTTTTTTTTCATGGCATGTTTACTTATCTATAATTTGATTATTCTTGTTTATTAATTATATGAGAATGAAAATATAAGTGAAACCCACACAATCAAGAATTCTACTCCTGTGCACAATCACAAATTTTTAGTGATAGATTTGTATTGGTGACGTTTATAGTTATGTGTATGTGGTAGCTATATATATGGGGTTTACTTAGTTTTTTGTTAGTGCAAATTCACTCCAGATCATTTTCTTAGTCACTGAAGTAATGCATCGAATTGACAACTCTATATTTGTTTGTCATGTCAATGAAACACTAATCTATTATTTCTTGTAAAAAAGGGAATTCTACTCATGAGTTTAGAGGAGTTGGATTCTTGAGTTGGGGTGGTATTCAATTCGCTGAATTCTTGAGTTTGCATGTATTTCAGAAATCAAACTAGTTTTAATTTCGATTCAAGCAAACAAGAAAACAACTTAGAGAATCAATATTCTTCCTACTCTCATGAGGCTCAATGATTCATTAAACAACTTCAATGAGAATTTTGATTATGACTCTTCCTTACCTAATTATAGGGATTACTACGATGAGTCTACCAGTGAGAGGGATAACGCTAGGTAGTGAACAACGGTACTATACTTGAATAGTAAACGACTCCTCGCGATGGTATTGACCAGGGGTTCGGGACTCAATGACGTATAGACATGATATAATGAATTGCAAGTTCTTGAATCAAGAGTTATTTTGCAAGGATGATACTTGAAGACCTAAAAAGTACTAGATGGTTCGAAATATTAATTAACATACAATGTAGAGTTGGCCTACAAGAGTGCCATTCAATTAAACTTTCAAACGAGCCCTTATTTGAAAAGATTCTTTAGTTGAAGAAGCTCTCTCCCTATCATATGTAATAGAAGAAAACTTCATACGCAAAATAGGTACCAAATTAATAGCATATTGAGTTCTTGGCCCGTCCAATACATATGCTTATGTATTTGTATGTGTAAATGTTGATAATGATCCAATGATATTATGATAATGATTTTTCATGCGTGTGGATCCATAATATGAAAAACTGAAATAAATAAATAAATTATTGGAAACATACAATAATCTATTATTAAAAAGGGAAGAAAAATATGAATTAATAATGTAATATCTGAAGATTGTGAACTGTGATTAGTGTTGGAGGTAAAAGCTTAATTAGTTAGGGTAATGCAAATGGGAATATTAAAATAGGCGAGCACCTTTTGGCTTTAAATGAGAGGAAATCGAGGGAAGATAGAGCGGAGATATGCCGCTAACAACTAGGGACCAAATTATTATAGCTGCCTCAAAAAGTTCCAATAATTTTCAAATACAATCAAACCACAACTTGATTAGCAAACAGTACACCAACCATGCAATCTCTCTCTCTCTCTCTCTTTCTCTCTCATGTATATGTATACATATATATTTATAATTCTACACGAAGCATAATCAAGGTGTTGATTTCGTTCTGTTATATCTAGTGATAGCTCAGTTTACAAAGTTTAGTGATAGCTCAGTTTACAAAGTTCAGCTGTCGTCGACTGCAGAAGAAAATAATATATCGTTTGATGATGAGGTCAGTAATTTCAATCCTCTTTTTGTTTTAAATTTCTTCAGTGAGTCTCTGAACTATAATTCTTAAATCCTAATGCTTAAACTATTATTCGAAAATGTAAGATAAATTTCATGTTTGCGAGCAGCAGGCTTGTTTTACGAGAATATTATTGGTTACTAGTTTTTGTTCATGCATGCATGTATTACAGCATTCTTCTAAGTAGCAATAGTTATACAGTATCCACACAGCTCACACTTTGTCAGTTGTACTATAATAACCTCTTTGTCTCTCTTAGATATGAGTATTTTGTGATCTTCTGAGAAAAAGAACGGAAACAAAAATTTCGTCCACTCTTGTATACCCTTCTCCACCATTTGGATTTTAGTTTTTAGTTTTGCTTTTGTATGCCCTTCTCTGCCATCTTTCATCCACTCTTATTCATCTCTCATTTCTACCATTCTCCATATCACAAGCACATAAAATATAAAAAAACCAAAAAAAAAAACTAAATGGTTATCAAACGAACGGACCAACTAGTTAAGTTAGCTAGTTTATAAATGGACAATATTGTCACAAGATTTTCTGGTATATAAACTAAGAATTTAAATTATCATCCAATTTTCACTTGGCATTAAGCTTGAGATGGCCATTCATGTTTAATGTACTTTAGGTGTTTGGTTCACATATAAAAGGATTTGACAATGAGAAATCACTTAATTCTAATGTTTGGTAAGTCTATGATTGGGAAAAAGTTACATTCCTTATGGGAAAATGAGAGGAAAATGAAATCATCCAATTTTGAGTTTCATTTTCATTTCTCATGGAATAAAGACAAACCTTAATTATGTGTTTTATGATCGTGGGGAAAAAATTTCACACAAGTGTAAAAATTACTCTAGTGTCTATGCAACTAAGAAAGGAATAAATAGGTTAGACTTTATCACACTGGTGTGGTGTGAGCCAAGGGCTCTCTGATGCCTAATTAAGTTAAACTTAGTGGATATAATGAATACTTAAGCTCTCGCTTCTTAGTAGAGGATCTGATACCTCTTCATGGTCGATGACCATGTCATTACAGAGTGGCAAGTCTAAGCTTGAAAGTGATTCATTAAGTTTTTGAGACATGTTATCTCGCCCATTAAGTTTTTGAGACCCGTTATCTCGCCCATTAAGTTTGTAGCCATTTGACTTTGACAGACCTGGCAAATGGCACTAATTAAGAGTCCCTCTTAGGGAGACCTCTTAACTGCATCAGATATGGTAGCCTATGATGGGCCACGATCGTAGGGATTATTATCCAATCTGTTGATTTTATGGGATAGTTCCTTATCCTACCCTGCTAGGGTAAATCCTTTATTAGGCCATGCTAGGCCTGAGAAGGAGTTTGGGCTTTGCTAAGCCGCTTCGGCTCAATAGCTCTCCTAAACTAAATGGACCTTTATTTTAGATTTTGCCTATCTAACACGCGAGCACGACAGAGGTGTCTCCTCTCCTCTCTTGTGCGAGATTCTCAAGGCCATGCCTCTTGCATTTAATGTGAAGCCGAGCGTGGGTACGGATTCCCACAAGTGTTAGGCTTTTTATGTTCATGTGTTAAATTTTCAATAGGTGGTAACCATCCTACAGTCCTACTACCTCCTCTACGTTCTTGACAGCCCATTCAAAATAATCAATAGGATAATACTTGGGTACTCACTAGTGAGTTCCCTATATACTGACTTTTTGATTTGGCCCAATCAAAGGATGACATGTGTTCCTTATTTTTAAAAGCCCAAGAAAAATTAAATAGCATATGTTTTATTTTTTAAAACAATAAAATATGTGTTAAAATATCATTGGGCCAAATTATTAAAGTGAGTATATAGGGTACTCACTAATCAATATACCTTGTTAACAATTAAAAAAGTCATGAGAGAGAAGCTAAATAGGTTCATGAACGTCATAACATAAGTCAATAGAAAAATTTGTCCTCTTCAACTAAGGTCATTAAAAACAATTCTCGTCTCTAACTAAAGTCAGTTCCACTTGTTAAAATATCTCTTTATTGACTTTTCCTTAAAAATATTTTGTAACCTCAAAAAAATTAGGCTAGGCTTAATAAAACCTTTAGTAATTAAAATATACTCAGGAACCACTTTTGGTTTAGGGTGTGGTAAGTGAGCTTTACTTATTTGTTAGCTTTACGTCACTGATACAATTACAAATCCTTATGTAAGCTTATTTGAGGGACACATCAAACAAATTTATGTGAGGATCACTATGTGTGACCTAATTTACAATGGACTTTGACAATCCGACCATTGAAATTCAAGTCATTATTCGTAGATCATTTGTGCAATTTTAACTTGATTTTTTTGAATGCGTTTTGTTTTGATTCTTTCATGCTTCATTTTTGTTTAGTATTGTATTGTATTGGCCATTAGCATTTGTTTTATGTAGGTTTGATTTCAAATTCATTCGGAGTTTGTTTGAATACATTGTTCATGATTTTTCTTTTGAATTCCTTGTGTTTAGATTTTTCAAATTTAACTTGCTCATTGACTTGAAATTTGATGTTTTTAGTACGTTGATCATGATTTTGGATTTCAAAACTTTTATATGTTTTTAGGTTTTGGTTTAGTTATGATAGAATTACATTGTTAATTTGAAGTTGAATATTTTAGAGTTATGAATGTACGTGTATGTTAGATTATAATTTGCAAGTAAGGAAGAGAGATAGAGAGATAGAGAGAGATCAATGCAATCTCTGTAATGGCACAAAACAAAACAAATCACAAACTGCAACAAACACACACAGAGACAGAGGCCAATAAATTGGTCTCAGAAACTGATTGAGTTTATTTTGGTGGTGGCCATTCATCTAGGGAGGGATAGGGAAGGAGCTAGCCATTCATCTATCCCTCTGCTCTTTTACTAGAGTGGCTGCCTATTAGTACAGTACCTTCACTTAATTGTCACAGTCACAGCCACACATCCCTTTTAGTTTCGTTCTTTACTTTTAGCTATCGAATTGATTAAATCAAGCAAAAATAACGGTTATAAATTAAACAAAAATGTGCAATAGACTAAAAATATGGTGTGTTTATCGTTTCTTTGCATGTAATTGTATGTATTGTATTGTATTCTTCCTGCCTTTTTATGTTGTTTGTAATTTACCGCTAATGCTTTTGGTAAGTCCCAAAAAAATTAAAGCAAAGTTCGGACACCCCAACCCCAACTGACTCTACTGTTCAAATTTGTGTATTATTCTTCAAATTATTTGTTTCTCGTTATTTCTTACTCAAATTGAACTCTTTCTTTTCGTTTTTTCCTAAATTGGGTTTTGAATTTAATTTATATTACTTGTTTATGTTATGTTTCTATCTATATAAATGTGAAAAATTACAGTTAATTTTTCTAATTGATCAGGTTTACTGAATTTTAAACCAAAAAGACATTGCAATTAATCATGAGATTGTTGGATGTAAAAAGCAGAGAAGAAAAAGGAGAGAGCAGCAGCAGCACTACTACTAGTAAATAGTAATCGACAGCAGCAGTAGAGTGCCTGCAGCCTGCACAAGCACAAGGCACAAGAGTGAGATTGTTTCCGATTTAACAAAAACATTTAAGAGTTGGGATCTCGAGGCCTCAAAAGTAAGAAATTAAGTAAGAATTTGCAGCCGTTTCCTTTCCTTCCCCCGCCATTTCTATTTGGATTATTGGCTGTTTCTGAGTTGAGTATTAGGTTCAATACAAAGCACTCCGGAGCTTCAAGGGATATTGAAATGTTTGCAGGAACTCCCACAATCACGGGAGGGTCGGTGATATTCAATAACATCTCCTCCATTCATCTTCCTTGCCTTGCAGTCAAACCGAGGAGGTAATACAAATTATACTATGATATTATTATGCGTACTAGTCTTCCAACATAGACGCGTTGTTTCTATCCCCTTTTCTATGTTTGAATAAAACTATAGTATTACAAGAGCCAGAGCCGATAATTATTTCGTTTTCAGTATTTAATTATTTTGTTTTCATTTTTCTGGTGAAAATGATAACGAAGTCATTTAGCTTCTCACACATCCTTGCAGAATCTATTATTTGATTGATTCTGTTTTATTTATTTAATCTGATTGCCAAAAGATTAAGGGTTTGTGAAGTGGATTTCCTTAACAATGAAAACCAAAAAGTGAAAATACTTTTAGTTTTATGAGTTTTTAAAATTTGGCTTTCAGTTTTCAGAAGTTTTGGTTTACTGTTTTGAAAACTAAGAACGGAAATAGTATGAGATGGCCCTTCATATTTGAACTCTGTCATTACGGGTTTTTGGTAATTCTTTCTTTCTATTTTATTTTATTAATTTAGTGTTGGGGTATTCAACTCCCTTATATATTTTTACTATAAAGAATTAGCCAAATTAATTAATTTAGTGTTGGTAGTTTAGTTTTATTTTGGAGTTGGTAAAGTTCGGTTCCTCGTACTTATCCATGCTTGTGTGTTTAATATTATTCAGTTGAATTGCTTTGCTTTGGAATGTGGATGCCTCGTCCTGTCAGCATAGTTAAGGAGAAAACCTCGGTCCGTGGATTGGGGACTTTGCTGGGAATTATTACTATTATAATTTCTGGAGTTGCCTGCAACTGCGAGTGGGAGGGTTTGGAGGAGTAGGATGTGGAACTTTGTCAAGTAACAGACATGCTGAGCTCTGAATATGATGATGAAAGTGATGTGTTCTTCAACTCGGAGGACTTGTCACCTGCACGGTCACTTAGAAGGGAGTACGAAATTTGGATGAATGAGCCACCGAGTGTTAGAAAGACGCGAGAGTTTTCTGCGGAAAATGGATTTAGTTGAGTTTGCATCTGTGGAAATGGGATTGGGAAGGCTTTCGGAATGCAGTGGAGCTTCCCCAAGATCTTGCATTTCGTCTTCCAGTCGTCATCTCGAGGAAAATTTGGGTTGTTATACAAGGGAAGAGGACAATCAAGCAAATTTTATGTACAATGAATTAGATAGAAACATACAATGTAGCTCAAATTCGGCGTCGACTCACGATGGTGTTCATATTGATTCACCTTCTGCTGCGGATTCTTCTCAGAGAGGAGCTGAGGCTCCGGTAAAAGAATGTGAGAATTCACAGGAGGGTGAAAAGAAGATGAAAATTTGGTGGAAACAGTTTATAAACAAGAGGAAGAGAAGAGGAGGTAAAGTTGTGTCTGAGGTATCGAAACCAGATACTGAAATACCGAAACCAAATAGGATGAAGGTCAAGCAGAATAGTAAGAAGTGCATGGAGTTCACTGCGCTATGCAGCGGGCAAGAAATTCATGCGCACAAGGGGTTCATTGGGGTGATGAAGTTTAGTCCTGATGGCCAGTATCTAGCAACTGGCGGTGAAGATGGTGTTGTACGCATCTGGCGTGTTACATTAGCAGACGCCTCTTGTAACTACTTAACACCTCAAGGGAACTTTGATAGCAAACTCAAAAAAACAAAGTCCGGTTTTCGAGTGATCTTTCCTGAAAAGGGTTTTCGAATTCAAGATTCACCGCTGCAAGAGCTTCATGGCCATTCCCGTGATGTGTTAGACCTGGCTTGGTCAAGTTCAAATGTGAGTATATCGTAACGTTACCTATTTCATTGAGAAGTATAGAACCATATTTACAACTTTGCAGTTTGTGACTGATGTAATCTATATATGCGCTCATTGCAGTGTCTTCTTTCTTCGTCCATGGATAAAACTGTTCGTCTGTGGGAAGTTGGTCACAGTCACTGCCTAAACGTTTTCCATCACAATGATTACGGTAAGGATAAAAATATATATCCTAGTTCTGTTTTTTGTTTTCCCCCTTTTATGATCTTAACCGCGTTTCCTTCAAATTTGTATATGGTACCAGTGACATGCATTCAGTTCAATCCTCTCGACGACAATTATTTCATAAGTGGATCGATAGATGGAAAAGTTCGAGTTTGGGGACTTTCTGAGAAGCGAGTTGCTGACTGGGTTGATGTTCGAGATGTTATAACAGCTATATGTTATCAACCAGATGGAAAAGTATGATTCTTAACACCTGATTAGCCATGATTTTATTACACTGCTACTAAGATTATAAACTCGTGAGTTCTCTCCTCGATGATGCTAACCATATGGTTTTCTGCTGCGCAAGCAGGGTTTCGTGGTCGGTTCCATTGCAGGCACTTGCCACTTCTATGAAGTATCAGGTACATAAACGTTGGATGTTATCTTCGTGTTGAATTTCAATGTTGCATTTTATCACCTGTGGATTGCCTAAACCGATTTTTTGGTTGGACAGGGGACTATCTTCAGCTGGTTGTGCGGATGCGTATTCATGGTAGGAAGAAAACCTCTGGCAACCGAATCACTGGCATCAAGGTTTTGCACTCAAAGCTCTTTCCACATTTTCTTTTCCGCTAAAGCTTCTATAAGATGTTATGTTTCTAATTCATTCATTAACTTTAGGATTTATTTTCTTCAGTTTTGCAAGGAAAAGCCGCGGAGGGTTATGATAACATCAGAAGACACGAAACTCCGTATATTTGACGGAATAGAACTTATAAGGAAATACAAAGGTATGGATGATACTCCATTCTCTGCAGCATATGCTCAAATTTGCATATTACTCGTACATTGTATTTGTTCGCGGTTAATAAAAGCATTCGTTTAATAACTCTATCTTTCTGAATGTAACAGTTCTTGCAAAGTCGGGAAGTCAGACGTCAGCTTCTTTTACATCGAGCGGGAAACATATAATTTCAGTCGGAGAGGACTCGCGTGTTTATTTATGGGAATACGATGGATCGTGTGGCTCATCGTCATCCAAACAAACAAAATCTGTTCAGTCCTGTGAGCATTTCTTATGCGAAGGCGTGTCTGTCGCGGTTCCTTGGCCAGGCATGAGAAGAGAACAGAGGAGCTCAGAAACTGCTGCTAATCTGCGATATTGCTCGCAAACACAAGGCCATCTGGAGGCTGCTCCAGGAAGCAGAGATTCAGAACGTTTTTCTCTTGGAAATTGGTTTTTCTTGAATGGTCCGTGCAGGGGCGGCTCTGCAACTTGGCCCGAAGAGAAACTTCCTCTTCCTTTATGGGATTTACCAGTTATACGAGATGAAAATGGTCACCATCACCGGCAACATCAAGATCATCATCAGCAGCAGCAGAATAAAGCACTCAATAACACCGCGGAATCAGAACCATGGGGGCTTGTCATTGTAACTGCTGGATTCGACGGAACAATCAGGACATTCCATAACTATGGATTGCCAGTCAGGTTGTAGGAGCTGGTTTGGATCACCCTGCACTGGCTCCGACCTCATTGATCCTACGCTCTAAGCCTCTAAGCTCATTGATCAACACGCAACGCAACAAGATTTGAGTCTGTACATTTTCATATTGTTCATGTCAGTCGAGCGTCCGTGGCACTGCCCATGAAGATGGAGGTAGCTTGCTTAATTATGTAGTTTTTCATTCTTTATATATTTTTTGTGAATACTAATTTAGTGCCGACGACAAAGGAAATATATACGATTACATTGTTGTCCTGCCAGTTTTCCGAAAAATTCGGCTGCATTGCGGTTGATGTAGCTAGTGAGCAGTTACTTGAGCGCTTGAAAGCCTCACTCACACACACCGTTTATTGAAAGCCTCAATAAATGATGTATAGGAAGAAAACATCGTTACGTACAACTTTTGAGACATGGATCGTCCTTGTATTTGGAGAACAATGCAAGATCAAGAGCTTCCTCAGCAATTCGCCCGTCTGATGAATCTTTTCTGTCAAGCTCTCAAGAGATGAGAAATTGGCCTGTTTCATTTCATACCCGAATATTAGAAAGAGATCGATGGCAGGACAGGGACGACAAATTGATATTTTCTGCAAGAAATTGATACCTCTGGCCGTATGTAGCCGACCATAATAAGACGCAGTTCCTCCCCATAAAAATCCTCGTCAGAATCATGAAGCAGCCATGGCTCCTGCATTACAAACCACGTCTAAGAAGAACAAGAAAAATACTTGCAAACGCAACCTTATGGTGTCCTGAAAGACTCACTGTAGTCTTTTCAGTGTTATTGAAATAAGGATTCCAACCGATACTCATGACCGTTTTGAATACGCCTCG
Source organism: Gillenia trifoliata (assembly GCA_018257905.1). NCBI lineage: Eukaryota > Viridiplantae > Streptophyta > Magnoliopsida > Rosales > Rosaceae > Gillenia > Gillenia trifoliata. The sequence goes on from JAEHOF010000011.1 coordinate 319,560, forward strand.
CGTTGATAATCCAGCTCAACCAAAATATACTCCCCAGGGATGTTTGGAAAGAAGAGATGCATATCCTTCTGTGGATAACTTTGCTGGAGAAAAGAGCATTCAAAATATTAGCTACATACGAAATACAACCAACTTGTATATGGGATCCCGAGTACTTTTGAGCCTCGACCGAATCCCTTAACGACTAGACCACCAATGTGCCAAGGTTCTATTGGTAAAGTATCTTTTATCCCTGCAACAAAAAATGAAAGGTGCTAATGAAACTGGATTATGTAGAAGAAACACGCATGGTTGAAACAGAGACAGATACTGGGGTTTACAATCTTGGAAAGGAGGTCGGCCCCAAATTTCAGGTCGCAAATCAAGTAGACAAAAGCAAACAATACATTCTTTTGAAGACGAAGTATAGCCGGATGAAAAGAAAGTTTGGTTTCTATGTTTCCCCTTGGAGAGTTTGAAACCAATGCCATCGGCACTCTAAGACCACTCAAATTTGTAATTAACCCATTGGCACCTGGAAGTTCTTTGATGTTGCACCACCTAGAGTGACAATTGTCAAAATCCAATCAACCATAACAGCCAAAACAGAATAAATTGGCAGTAACAACAGAAGGTTTCCCGAGTGGACTCCAGGCACCTCGACTTCTACTTACCAGATTCACCAGAGGAAACAAAAAGGCCAGACCTCTAAACTGTGATAATCCACGAGATGCTCTAGCCGATCTACGAAATCAGATTGTAAGCAGGATTGTTGCCAAAGTAAGAAGCTCTCTCTCCTCAATCATTGAATCTACACCTCCCCCGAAGAGATTCTCCCAACCAAGATTCAAATATTTCCACAGAGACTCGGACCCAGACAGCCATACCATGCATTACCGGAATGCTATAGCCTTATATAGCAACAACAATGTGTGGATGTGCAAGATGTTTCCGTCCACCCTTGAAGGACCAGCTATGAGATGGTTTTCGGAGTTGCCTACTCCTTCGATTGACAATTTCGAAACCCTAGCAGAGCTCCTTGCGAGCACCTTCACTATGTAACGCCATGTCAAAAAACGTCACGAGACCGTATTCCGCATGGAGCCACAATCCAAGAAAGAAAGCCTTAGGGATTATCTGAAGCGTTTCAGCGCAGAATTAGCTGAAGTCGACAAGACAGACGACAGGCTCGCTATGATGGCTTTCAAACAAGGTTTATACGTCCATTCATCTTTGTCCCATAAATTGAATAAGAGGAAGTATGACTACACAACCCTAACGGAGTGCTTCGACATTGCAGACGATGTCACTGGATTGGATGACATGGCTCGAAAGACTAACTCCAACCGTGAACTTGAAGTGAAGTCCGAACTAAGAAGGGAAGATCATGATACACTGCCACCTCCATCTGCGCGCCGGAGCGACAAGAGAGGACGCAGGGACAAACCTACCTCATCAAAGCCAAGAAACTACATTGCACTCAACACCGGCATCAACAATATCCTTCACAGAATTAAAGACAAGCCCTACCTTAAAAGGCCAAAGCCTCTTCTGGATTTCGTTACTAAGCGAAAACCCAACGAGTATTGCTCCTACCACCAGAGCACCAGACGCATTACTCTGAAATGCCGAACTCTTCGAGACCATATAGAGGAACTTCTCGACCAAGGGCATTGTTGGGAATTCCTGAAAGGCAAAGCCAAGGAGGAACGCGTTGAAAGAAATGACAAGAAGAAGTCTGATGAGTATACATTCACCGATGATGAAGAAGATCAACGACCGGTGAAGAAGCCAACTCTTAACGTCAACTGCATTTACAGGGAACAAGAGTACATGGACAATGCCAGAAAGGAAAGGAAGGTTGCATGCAAAAAGCCAAAAATGGTAGCTTCCATCAACAAACCCCTCTTTATCGACTCTAATATTCTGTTGTTCTCTAATCGAGATTTAGAGGAGTGCATTCTCCCCATGACAATGCATTGGTGATCAAAATCCACATCTCGAATGCCATGGTCAACCGAGTGCTAATCGACAGCAGATCCAAAGTTAATATCCACTTCAAAGACGCAACGGAGAAGATGTGTATCTTGGACAGCATAAACCAGAATAAAACAACCATGCACACCTTTGAGGGCACCCTAGTCCGATCCCTCAGAATAGTGAAATTAGTGGTTCAGGTGGAACCCTATAACTTGCTCGTGGTCTTTCACGTCATGGAATGTCCACCTTTGCATAACACCATCTTAGGCTGGAATTGGCTGAATATGATGAGAGTGGTACCCTCATCTTACCACCAGTTACTCCTTATCCAACTTCGAACTGAGTTAAGGAAATCAAGAGTGATCAGGCTATTGCTCGATGTTGCACAGTGGAAAGCATGAATACTATCAAGAAAGGTGAACGAAGCTCCGCAACTCCGAAAGAAAAGCCAACATAGCAATTATAGTATGGGGGTCAAGAAACGGGCTCTAAGGAATTCGATTTGGATATTGACCCCCATGACAATAGCACTCCAGAATCCAAAGCGGATGAAGATGCTGTCTACATAAGCCGTGACCCTGACAAACCAGAGCGAAAAGCTAGAATCGGATCGAAACTGTCAGATAGGGAAAATGAGTTGTTCACTGCCTTCTTGCAGGCCAACAAAGACGTGTTTGCATGGTCAGCAAATGACATGCTAGGAATAGATCCGTCTATAATTTTCCACCGCCTTCATCTGGACTCAACCGTCAGGCCAGTCATGGAATAGAGTGGAATAAGATTATAGAAGCAGAAATCGACAAACTCAAGGATGCGAACTTTATCATTGAGGTCCACCACCCAGGATGGTTGGCCAACGTAGTCCTCGTAAAAAAGAATAACGGCAAATGACAGGTCTCCGTATCCTCTACCTCGGATAGACTTACTGGTCGATTCCACAGCGGGGCACGAGCTGCTAAGCTTTATGGAGGCATACTCCAGATATAATCAAATCAAGATGTACGAGCACGACATGGACAAAACATCCCTTGTAATCGATCGAGGTACGTACTGTTATAAAGTTCTGTCATTCGGACTTAAAAATGTTTAAAATGCAAGAGCAACCTACCAGATACTAGTAAATCGGATCTTCAAAGAAAAAATTGGGAAGACAATGGAGGTGTACATCAACGACATGGTGGTCAAGACCAAGGAAAGGAAAGATCATCTCACCCACCTCCAAGAATCTTTCGACCTACTTCGGAAATACAACATGAAGCTTAATCCAAAGAAGTGCACTTTTGGAGTAGCGTTGAGAAAATTGCTGGGCTACTTGGTCACCAAATGCAGTACCGAGACTAATCCATATTAGATCAAAACCATCATCGAGATGAAGTCACACAGGACCATAAAGGAAATCCAAAGCTTAACCGAACGTGCAACAACTCTCAGTCGATTTCTTTCATGATCCACTGACAAGTGCAAACCTTTCTTCATCGCTATCAAGAAGAATAAAGGCCTGATATGGCCTTACATTTGTATCTAGTGGTGTCGGAATTCGCAGTGAGTGGAGCTCTGGTCTGAGAAGACTCGGAGGAGCAGAAACCGGTGTAATACGTGTCTAAAGCTCTTCTCAAACCAGAAGCCAGATATCTGAAGGTGAAAAAGCTCATTCTTGCTCTGGTAACAACGGCAAAGAAACTACAGCCATACTTCCAACCCTTTTGGGTTGTATACATGACGAAATACCCTCTTCGATCAATCATGCACAATCCACACATATCATCCCGAGTCACCAAGTGGGCTATTGAACTGGGGCAACACGAAATTGTCTATCGGCCTAAGACTTCAATCAAAGCCCAGGCACTTGCGGACTTCGTCGTAGAATTCACTCCCGATGTTCAAGATGTCCAATCTTTCGAGCATCCACAACAAACACTCGAGGATCTTTGTCTTTGGAAACTCAAATGTGAACGAAGCAAGGGCAGTAATTGTCTTGATAACACCTGACGAATCCATACTTGAACAAGCATTAAAGCTCGGATTTCGAGCAAGTAACAACGATGCGGAGTATGAAGAATTGCTCGTCGGACTTCGCGTAGCAACGGAAGTCCAAATGAAGAAACTTTCAATCTTTTGCGATTCAACTCTGGTCGTTAATCAGGTCAAAGGAGATTATGTTGCACACAATCCAACATTGGGGCTGTGGCTAAAGGCAAACAATTACTCGAAGGATTTGAAAAGTACGAAATTCAACAACTTTCTCAAAGCGAAAACATTCACATGGACGCTCTAGCAAATGTCACCTCGATGACAGACTACTCACTCTGGTGGACCATTCCCTTCGAATACCTTCTAACTCTGAGCATCCACAAGTCCGAACCGAAGTTGGTTGCTACCATTGATATGAGAGAAAATTGGATGGATGAGATCATCAACTATATCCAGGATGGTAGACTCCCAGACGATCGTCACTAAGCTAGGAAATTAATCCAAAAGTTTTCAAGGTATGTTATGGCACAAGGAAAACTCTACCGACGATCTTATTTTGGTCCGCACACTTTGTGTGTAACTCCAGAAGTAGGCCTATAGATCCTGACAGACATCCATTTTGAAATATGCGAAAATCACTCCGGAGGAAGAACCCTGGCCCAAAAAGCGCTAACGGCGGGGTACAATTGGGCTACCATGAAGCATGATGCCTATGATTACTCTCAGACTTGTGAAAAGTGTCAACAGTAAGCAATGATGAACCACCAACATGCAGAAGAACTTAACACCCTGACTAGGGCATGGTTTTTCATGCAGTGGGGCATCAATCTTGTAGAAACACTTAAGAAAGCTAGAGGAAACAAGGAGTACCTAATAGTGGCAACAGATTAATTTTCCAAATGGATCGAAGCATAATCCTTATCTTGGATTACCGGAGCAACTGTCAAATCCTTTGTCTAGAAGAACATCATATGTCGATTAGGAATCCCGCACACTATCCTCACAGATAATAGTTTACAATTCGTCAACTCCGAAGTCACTTATTGGTATAAACAACTCGGAATACGACATCTTACTTCTACTCCGCGATATCCCCATGAGAATAGCCAAGTTGAGGCATCGAATAAAACTATCCTCCAGTGTCTGAAGAAGAGACTCGAGAAAAAGGGCAATTGGCCAGAAGAATTACCTGGAGTTCTTTGGGCGTATAACACAACTGTTCGGAAAGCAACTGACGAAATCCCATTCTCCATGGCTTACGGAACTGAAGCTATTATTCTAGTCCAAGTCACCACCATGCCCAATCTGTATGTTGAAGAGTGGATTGAACTACAGAACGCCGGCATTCTCAAAACTTAACTTGACTTCACTGAGGAACGCAGAGAATGCGCCCAAGTTCGACTTGCCTTTTACCAACAACAGATCCTATCGTACTACAACAAAGGGGTCAAACCTCGAAGTTTCCAAGTTGGAGACCTCGTCTTGAAGGAAGTCTTCAAGAACACCAAAGTACCAGGGGAAGGCAAGTTTGGGGCAAACTAGGAAGGTCCGTATCAAGTCATCGTAGTAAGAGGCAAAGGAACATACAACCTTGCGCATATGGATGGAACTTCGATTACCAAGAGATGGAATATCGCCAAGCTCTAACAGTATTACTAAGAACAATTCCAAGTGAACTATACGTCGTTTGTCTACGAGTAAACATGTTCATGGAGAACACATCTCCACAGTCTACCTAAATATAGGCGCTTCGTCAAAGATGAACTTCAATGTCCACCCACATTGCATCATCTTTCTCTAGAACTACACTTGTGATTTGATTATCCTCGTTTGGAGATATGTAGGTAGTCCGATTGCGAATTCAATCACATCCCCCCATTAAACACCTTATTCTTTTAGTGATAAAGAAACTTGTTTGGAGGTTGTATGTTTATTCTTTTCTTTTTCTTTTTGCGGTATAGGGAGTACCCCTAGGAAATACACGAAATTCCCTACTAGACACAATCTTCACCTTATTACTTTGTAACTATGCAGAATTTCAAGTCTAAAAAACTCAAAGTATAAGTTCATTCAGAGTCTCCTATTGCCCATTTTGTGGTATTCCGGTTAGCAGCATCGGAGACTCGAGCCGTATTAAGCGCGATTACATTGGCGGATTACGGACATTGGGACATGGCCCCTTTACTTCGAAAGATCTATTGCACGATTCCGGCTTCCAGAAAGTTTATGCAACCCAAGGGTTGTAGGTTATAACATTCAAACTCGAGCTCTAGCCATTCGAGGAAATAATTAGAAGGGCGATACGAAAGTTCAGGGAAAAAATCACGATCTTTTGGATATTGGATTCTGACCATTGGAAGTTTGGGATAAGCACCATGGATAGTTGTTGAGGAAAACTGAGTAAAAGGGGGAGCCATGTTTCTGCTGTAAAGAAAGAAGATGGAATTTCAGAATTTTAGAAGTTTTAATGGTTTTAAAGGAAAAGGTAGGAGATGAAGATATTTATAAAAGAGATGGAAGTACTTATCTGTGCAAATACAAGAATAGTGCATCTCGAGATGACTAATCTCGGTGACAAAAACCTCGGGGATGAGAAAGGTTGAGCTTTGGCCATTGTGCCCATGTGAAGGTTCTTGGTGCTTCTCATCATTGTTGTCACAACTACACGATGCTCGAGGCCACACGTCTAAATCTGGAACGCCTCAACTTCTTACAACAGTAACAAGCTTGGGTTAACACGTGTCAGAAGAAATCAAAACGGTTAGTATTATGATTTACTCCGAAAGGAGAACACCCTTTCAGAAGCATAGTTAGGGGTTTTTGTGGGACCATGAATTTTCCTGGGCTAAAGTAAGCTGGATCGGAATACGAATACCACAAAAGTCCGATCATGGACTCAACAGCTTCGTCTAGTGGGATAAGCTACTCAAATGAACCAGCAATGCCACCACATCTGCTGTACTCCAGAAAGGTAGGCGAAGTCCGACTGGGGATCTGATCTGTTTCTTTATTCTTATAGATTCCTACAACTTAAGGATCGGCGTGCGCCGCAAGTAATCACACTCCTAAGAAGAAACAATATCTATTGTTAGATATTCTCTAGGATTCTCCTAGTTTAATACGGATTCAGTATCGTAAAAGGTCTCTTTCTCGACTACTATATAAATCCTCATCTAAGGCAAACCTCTGGCAACGCAACATAACGCAATGTATGCATACTTTGTGCCTTGCATATTCTCTTGCCTACAGTTTGAGTCTTAATATTGCTTACTAACTTGACTGTTGAAGAGCCTTTGGCTGTACCCCACTGGTACCTTAGACTATTCACAGTTCTTCTCTTTTCTTATAGGTGGCCAGATTTGCAGACGACCCTTGATCGCGGAGGTGCGCAAAATTGGTTACAACAACCATCACTGCCCCCGCCACTGTTGTCATCGCCACCACCCCACTACTAGGTCCATTTTTTTATTATATACAATTATATCACTTTTATATTAAAATTTACCAAACATTTTTACACTGTTTTTCATATTCACATCACTTTTAGAAATACAGCTTATCAAACACTCAAACTTCTTTATTTTATAGTTGATTATTATTAAAGCAGAGTATGAGCAATTTTTTTTAAAAGCGGAGCAATCCCAAGCTGGCCCTAAGTGGCATGTGAACATTTATTATTAAAAACAGAGAAATAATTCATTGAATCTAAATATCACAATGAATACTAAAGAAAATTTTATTTGAATCCATTTTTTATCTCTTTACACCCAACTTAAAAATAAAACATGAATTGTCCATTTTGCTCCAATATGCAATTTCCTTTAAGCACAAGAATAATGTAAAATTAAAAACAATTTTTTTTCAATACACCCAGAAGAACAAGGACTCTTTAATCTTGCTTGACCCTAAAAGTAAAGTCGGACTTATGTTTACACCCATCGGAAGGGGTCTGAAATGAAGACCCATGCCCCCGTCCATCTGAAAACAAGAAGAATAAACTCCACTCTGCGATTGTGCTCAACCAGCCCATGACCCAAAAAGTAAGGACTTGGCTCTCGATCCTTTTTAGGTGTTAAAGTATCTCTAATCACAATTTTTATTTTTAAATTAAATTTTAGCTAAAAAAACTAAAGGACCTTTTTCAATTTCAATTTTTATTTTCACATATCTTGAAAACTAAAAACTCATTTGGTAATTACTTTTAGTTTTTCAAAAAAATGAAAACTGAAACCTAAATTTTGAAAACTAAAAATAGTTACCAAACGGGTTTTCAGTTTTTACTTTTCAAAAAATGAAACACTAAAAATTAAAAATTAAAAACAAAATTGTTATCAAATGACCCATAAAAAAGTGACAACTACTTTCTTGACTTTCTAAAATGTGACTTTTAGTTTTTTTTTTTTAACTGAAAGTAGTTATCAAATGAGTTTTCTGTTTTTAGAAAAAAATGAGAACTAAAAACTGAAAACTGAAAAATGAAATGTTATCAAATGTGTTACATCCCGTCCCTACGTTTATTGTATTTTATTCCCCGACAGTGTAAAATGACCAAAATGCCCTTAGTGGCATAATGTATCATTCGGGATTAAAATTGCCCTTCTATCGAGGCATTTTCGAAATCTTGGTGTACTTTTAGTATCTACATTAAATTCTGAATCCGTTGGCCCGAGCGACACTCGAATCGGTTTGTTTTGGACAAGGATTACGAACAAGGGTAAAACGGTAATTTTCTTGAGCGATATTTGAAGCAGTGGAACTTAGCCCATGGTTTACGCAAGCCACGAGCTGCACCCACCTCTGAGATAGCCAATGCATGTCAAATTTGCGGTGAGCACCTTATTTGTTGAACCCAGGTCGGCGGTTTTGGCTTAAATCACGACCTCCTTTGTGCATTCTTTTGCACTACATTCAATCACCTACACTCTGCCATTCCCTCCACTCTCCCGAGCCTCACCTACTCACCACACGATCACGCAGCCTACATGCAAACCCCGAATCGAGAAAATTTCCTCAAGTCACCCTTCTGCTGTACCACAGTGAGCAAAACCTGACTCGAATCAAGGCCTTTGCCTTGAACCCAGTTAGCACGAACTGCGAGGGGAAAAGCCTTAAACTTGCGAAATTTCTCGGGACACCGTGAGGGCACCCTCCTTGATTTCTCGACCTCACACTAGCTCGATCATCCCGAGAGAGCCATGCATCATCCTCACCATCTGGACCACCCTCGAGCCCCGAGGAAAGCTTGACGAGCCGGCAGAAAGGAAACAGTTCGCCATTTTCCGTGAAGTTCTCCTCGTCGAACTCGCCATCCGGCCTCAAATCGAACCACCATCGTCATTTCGAACTCCTAGGAGCTCTGGGACTCGGAACCCAAGCTCTGCATGCGGTTACGGCGAGATTCTTCGAACGCCATTGTCGACCGAGAAGATCGAGTTTAACTCCGGCCCAGCTCCGGCCTCTCGACTAAACCATGGGATAAATTTGACCTCCTGTCGACTCCGGCTTCCTTTTGGTTTAAGATTCTTGAATTTTAGTGAAGAAATCTAACCCTGCAATTTTACGGTTTTTTTCGGCGCGAAACCCGAGAAGCTTGGCGAGGTGGACGTGGCGGCTGATCTCGCGACCGGAGTTCATACGACTGACGTCATCGACCCAGAGTGCGAGCCAGGTTACGTGGCGTCAGTAACCAGGATTTCAGCACGGTCCCGGCAGGTTCAAGCGAGAATATCTGGTATATGCGTCGAAACCTAACGGCGTCGAGCATGTCTCTCACGGCGACGGAATATTCCCGTGCGCCGTTAGGGAATGTCCGTCAGCCAAAAGCGAATATGCGTTAAAGTGCGCGGCGCGCCGTGCTTGCTGACAGCGGCTTGTTGGGCGCGTGAGGCGCGTGTCGCGCGTGACGCGCGTGCGTGCGCGCGTGTGGCGCGTGCGTGCGCGTGACGCGTGAGGCGCGTCGCCCAGCATGTGGGCACGCGTGTGGGCGCGTGACGCGCGTGGCGCTGCGTGGCGCGCGTCTTGCCTTGTGGCGCGCGTGGCGCGCGTGGGCCCGCCCAGCGGCGCACGGCGGCGCGTGAACCAATTTCAGGCCAATTCCTAGTTCCGTTTTCGAGCAAACAAGGCGATTTCAAGTCTTTTTCATTACTTTAGTGAATTAGACTTGTTAAATGATTAGTTTAGTAAATTCTCATATCGTGAGACCTATCGGAGGAACAACGAGCTCAAGCACCTTCTGGAATACGATCAGGCTACGTATCGGTAGTGGGCCTAGTGCCACCATTTTTATATTATTATATTATGATTTATGGTGTTTTTGAAATATACATATGTGTGTGGCATGCCTACTTTATGAAATTAGACTTATTTTGTGATAAACCCACTTGTTGATTATTGATTATGATTTGGGTTTTTATGATGAAACTTGGCATGCATACACATGATTTTAATTGTATTACTTAGTTCATTATGCACGGTGTTAGCCTTGTAGGGCCGGGACCAGCTTCACGTGATCGTTCACACCCGCACCATTACGCTCGACATGGATCCATGATTAGGTGCCCCGGCTGTTCTAGATTTCCTTTGGTGTAGACTTGTTGTGGCCTTTTACTTTGTGCCCGGCCTTCACGTGCATGTAGTGCTAGAGAGCGTAGTTATATCAAACACCCGGCTGTCATGTAGCTACTTTCTATATGACTTGTGTGCATATTTCCATGTGATAGTAATGTTGATTTTCCTTTGTGATAAACGATTGCTCACAGAGTATCCTTGTGGGCGTTGGCTAGTTTACTTATGTTAGAGACTTATTTTATTAGTAAATATTTTGGTAAATCTACGGGTTTACGGTGAGGGGTTATAACTAAAAAAAGTTTGGAAACGTTTTACTTAGAAAATCGATATTGGCCCACTCACCCTTGTTTTCGCCTCGGGACTTAGACTTTAGTTGGCGACGGTCGGTGGTGTGTTCTTGGCTCTTTGATTTTCTTTGCGGTGTATGTTATTTTCCTTTTGTTGTGCTATATATCCATCCTACGGATGGGAATAATTTCCTTTCTGCACCTAGCTCGACACTATGTAATAATGGGTTCTACCCACATTACACTTAAAATTATTTTGTCAAACTACGATTTAATCTTGCTTATTATTTCTAATTCCTTAATTAATCTTCCCATGAGCTTCGTCACTCCTACGGAGTGGTGGGTGTTCATATAGATGGTCACGCGTGGCTATACGGGTCGGGGTGTGTGGGATTTGGTATCGAGCCACAGGTTTTGCGGTGTCAACTCCTCAACCACCTTACGTGATGTTTTTGCACTAATAATTCTTGATTCTCTCCTATCGGCATCATGCCACCTCGTCGCGCACCGACGCACACCGCCTTCGATTTCACCCAAATGGGGAATACGATCGCTCAAGCCATTCGGGCGCAGCCAGTCTGCGAGGAAGAACCCGGTGGAGGCTGCGAAGAGGTATGGATGTGAAATCATTCTACGGAACCGAGACACTGAAGTAGCGGAATCTTGGTTCGAACATATGGAGGACGTCTTCAAATCGATGCGGGAGCATGGAGACTCCGGAGCGAAGCGATGGGTCAGAAGCGCTATTCTCTTCCTTCGTGATCAAGCCAAAGCCTGGTGGAAGTTCGAGAGGCGAACCCTCCATAAACAAACATGGTTTGTGGGCCGTATTCAAACATGGTTCGAAACCAAGTACCTCTCTCCCGGAGTACAAGGCCCGGAAGAGATGAATTCACTGAATGCGAAGCAAGGGAAGATGGCCGTTTAGAATTGCAGTGAGTTCAACGCCTTTATCTCGGTACAACCCGGTTGTTAGCCGACCCCTGAATGCTTCACCTTTACAGGTTCGAAGGGCCAATAAGAAGCTCATAGATCACTAGCTGGCTGGCCCGAACGGTGCGAGACCTACCGGGAGTTCTACGAGGGAAACATTGTTGCAGTGGGCTTCGAAGATACTCACGATGACACCATTTACGGGAGGAGAATCTAACACCCGAGAATAAGGAGTAAGGGCAATCTTTCCTTGGTCCTAAGAAGAACCGAGACATTCAAACGTGGAGGCTACGGTTCCGGATCATCCGAGTGGTGGATCGAACTCCGGCTCCAGGTGGAGGGGAGATTCACTAGTGGATCCGGTTCCTTGACGGGGCACTTCTGACCAATCTAATGCTAAATTACGCTCGGTGCAACACTCGCCCTTTGGTGAGTGCCCAAGCAGAAACCGAGGGTGTTACGGTGTGGACAACTAGGTCATCGAGCACCCGAGTGTCCTGAGCGCGAACGCGAGATTCGGCCTGGAGCTTTGTTCCACTCCGCGGTTGGAGGTACGGTTCCTTACCAGCCCTGCACGCCTGCGGAGGAGCCGTCCCGCACGGGCGTGCTCACTCATTATCTGAGTCTATCCCTCAGTATCCTACCTACCCTACTCCTATTCGGTATACAGGTGCGGTGCGGTTCCCGGGTGGAGCACCGCGATATGTGGAGGAACACCGCAATACCAGGAAATGCCAGGAGACCGCTAACCGGTGGATTGGAGGAGGCCCGTGCAGAAGCCTTAACGGCACGCAGGCGGAGGAGCGGCGGAGCGAGGGGCGCGGTGCACGGGCGAGCCCAGCAACACCGATGCAGCGGTGGAGGTCGTCTTTAGAGCTCGCGAGCACATGGACGAGTCAACGCAGTGTCGGCGGGATGCTCGAACAACCCGGAGTCTCGTATGGGTCGTTGAACATACTTGGTCACTTTGCTAGAGAGTATTAATCGATCCAGGGTGCTACCCACTCGGTTATATCACCTTTGTTTGCTCAAACCACTCCAACCCCATTGTACTCCTATTGGGTACGAAATGGGAATTGCTATGCCAAGGCGAAGTGTGTCGTGTACAATGGGAGTATCGAGGATGCCCTGGGTTATCAATTGCTAATCGGGTGATGCACACTGACTTCATTCCTCTCGATATGTAGACTTTGATGTGATTCTAGGAATGGATGGCTACATCAAAATCATGCAGTTGTTATTTAGCAGAAGCGGAAGCGGTTACATTCAGCCACAGTATGCCTACTGTCACTCCTTGGGAGGAGCATAGAAGATCCCAGCACGGGCGATCCTCGGCCATGAAGGCAAAGAAATTTGTTGAGCAAGGGTTGTGAAGGCTTTATCGCACATGTGACTCTAGATCAAAGAGAATACTCTTCGTGTTGAGCATTCTGCCAGGTTGTCAACAAATTTTCCGATGTTTTCACATTGATCTACGGATACCGCACGATCGAGACGTGGAGTTCACCATTGATCTACTTCAGTGCGATCCTATATCCCTCACCCCTTTTCGTATGGCACTGCGAGGTGGGGGAACTAAAGCTACAACTCCAGAACTCATCGATAAGGGATTCATTCGATGACTCTTCACCTTGGGAGCTCAGGTCCTATTCGTTAGAAAGATGGCACCTTGAGACTACCTCGACTATAGGCAACTCAGCCAGGAGTGACGATTAAAAGCCGTTATCCATTTGCCTAGAATCGATGATCTCTTGATCCTTTCCGTGCGAGGGTTTTCTCCAAGATTGATGCGAGGTCGAGGCTACTATGTTGAAGATCAGAGTGATGATGTGCACAAGACCGCATTGAACTAGAATTACGGCCCTTCTGAGTTTACGGTGATGCCACCCGGGCGACCAATGCCCAGTAGGCATTTATGGATCGATGAATCGAGGTATTTCGTCAGGTATCTCGCCAGTTCGTAATTGTCTTCATTGACGACATCTTGGTGTATTCTAAATCGGAGCCAGATCATGCCAAACACTTGCGCATGGTTTTGAGGGAGACTAAGGGAGAATCGGCTCTACGCCAAGTTGCGACTAGTGTGAATTTTGGCTTAATCAGTGTCTTTCTTGGGGCATATAATCTCTTCGATGGTATTCTCGTCGATCCCGGAAGATTGCGGTGGAAGGGAATTGGGAGCGGCCAGCGGGGGCGTGACGGAGATTCGAAGTTTTCTTGGCTTTGGCGGGTTACTACGAAGCGTTTCGTGAAGGATTTCTCTCTTCCATTGCCCTACCTCTCACGAGACTCACAGGAAGGTGTTAAGTTTTGTTTGGGACTGACATTTGTGAGCACGGTTCCAACGGCTCGAACATTTCCTCACTCATGCTCCGAGTGTTAGCACTTCCGGATGGCAGCGGCAACTATGAGATGCGGTGATGCCTCGCTCGCGGTTTGGGTTGCGTGTTGATGCAACATGGACGGGTGATCGCTTATGCCTCCCGAGGCAGTGAAACCGCATGAGATGAACTATCCTACTCGACACCAGAGCTTGCGGCCATCATCTTCGCTACGAAGATTTGGAGACACTACCTGCGGCGAGACACCAGCAGAATCTTCCTGGAACCACGAGGAGCTGAAATATCTCTTCTCTCGGGCGAGATCTAAACCTCCCGAGACAGCGGCGATGGATGGAACTCTTGAGTGACTACGATTGCACCATCGAATACCATCCACGGTCGTGCAAACGTGGTAGCCGATGTCTCGTAGGAAATCTTATGGTAGGCGAATACTCTTTTACGCTTTGCCATATTCCTCTCTTGACCGAACTCCAGTGCGGGTGTCCTTTGAGCTGTGACGATGACGGTGCTTTACTAGCCGGTTCCGGGTCCGGGCCAGGTACTCTTGGATCGCATCCCCGTCTTCTTTCAGCCAGCAGCTCGGATTGTTTAGGACTTATGCATGAGGAGTCTAGCGGCGAAAGGAGACTTGAGAATTCGAGAGTAAACTGACTTACTTCTAGGGTGACCGGATGTACGTGCACGATGATGAAGACTTGAAGGAGATTCTTGATGAGCGCATATTTGGCTTATGCTGTATCAGGGAGCACAAAAAATGTACCACACCATCAGGCCATTCTACTATTGGCCGGGAATGAAAATCGCGGAGTATGTCGGTCGATGTTTGATCGTCGCGGAATTCGAAACGAAAGGAAGAAGCCCTTCGGACTACACCGGCGCTCCTACTCCTGGTGGAAGTGGGAGAACATCACCATGGACTTCGTGTACAAGTTGCCTTGTACTCGTGGGGGCTATAGCCGGTATTTGGGTGATCGTTGGCCAGGCTCGCCAAATTACGCACACTTCTTGGCGGTTCGTGAGAACCTTACTCCTTGGATCGTCTAGCTCGACTCTTTGTTTCCGAGATCGTTAAACACCATGGTGTTCTGTTAGTATCATCTCTGATCGTGACCGAGAGTTCACTTAAGTTTTGGCGAGCCTTCCGAATGCCTTGGGATCACGGCTACTCTTGACCACGCATGCGAGACGGACGGACGGTCGGAGCGGGCTATCCGGACTCTCGAGGACATGTTGGGTCCTCCATCCTCAGTTCGGCGACAAAATGGCGGAACACTTACCTCGATGGAGTTTGCTTACAATAGTACACCACTCGAGCATTGGCATGTCGCCATTCGAGGCAGCATATGGTAAACCTGTAGGTACTCGCTTTTGTGTTGGTGAAGTTGAAAGAGCACTTGTTGGCCACTGAGATCGTGGACGAGACGACAAAGAACATCCAGGTGATTAAGGAAACTTGAGGCTGCACGGGGCCAAACCAAAGAAGAGCATTGCGGCAGACATTCTCTGGAATCGCGTTTATGCGTTGGCGATTGGGTATTTCTTAAGCTTTCACGCGTGGAAAGGCGTTGTTCGTTTCGGGAAGAAGGGAAGCTAAGTCCTCGTTTCATCGGACCCTACCGGATCATCGAGCGAGTAGGAGTGTTGCCTACCGACTCGACCTACCTTAGAGCTTGCCGAGTTCATAATGTCTTCCATGTCCCATCTTTGCGTGAGTAAGTGTAGATCCTTCCCATGTCATCCCGGACTCGGCCCTTGGAGGTCAACGAGCCGAGCAGCGTGCGAAGCGAGAAACCCAGTCACGATCCTCGACTGGAAGGAGAAAATTCTAAGGAGCAAAAGCGGTAGTAACTCTAGTCAAAGTTCTTTGGAGGAACCACTACGAATTGAGGAGGCTACGTGGGAGACGGAGGATAGCATCACGTGGCTTGATGCCAAGTATCTATTCTTTAATGGTGATTTATCTTGTAAATTTCGGGGACGAAATTTCTATTAGGGAAAGAGCTGGCCACATCCGAGTCCCTACGTTTATTGTATTTTATTCCAAACGAGTGTAAAATGACAAATGCCCTTAGTGGCATAATGTATCATTGGGATTACGTCCCTTCTATCGAGGCATTTTCAGAAATCTTGGTGTACTTTAGTATCTACATTAAATTACGAATCCCGTTGGCGCGAGCGACACTCGGAATCGGACTTGTTTTGGACAAGGATTCTGGCTTGAGGCAAAAACGGTAATTTTCAGCGACGATATTTGAAAAGCAGTGGGCTTAGCCCATGGTTTTGCAAGCCACGGAGCTGCACCCACCTCACGAGATAGCCAATGCATGTCAAATTTGCGGTGAGCACCCAGCATTTGTTGAACCCAGTTAGGCGGTTTTGGCTTGTCGTGCACTCACTTTGTGCATTCTTGCACTACATTCAATCACTACGCTCTGCCATTCCCTCACTCTCCAGGAGCCTCACTACTCACCACACGGTCACCGCAACCTACATGCAAACCACCCAAATCGGAAAATTTCCCTCAAGTCACCTTTGCCTTCCCGAGTGAGCAAAACCCTCGGCTCGAATCAAGGCCCTTGCCTTGGGCAGTTAGCACGAGCACAACGAGAAAAACCCAAACTTGCGAAATTTCTCGGGACACCGGGTAGAGTGCCCTCCTTGATTTCTCGACCTCACACTAGCTCGTCTCATCCAGAGAACACCATCATCATCCTCACCATCTACGGACCACCTCGAGCCCGAAGGCGACGAACGACGAAGAAACCCAGTTGCCATTTTCCGTAGGATTCTCTCCTCCCGTCGAACTTCGGCCATCCCCGGCCTCAAATCGAACCACCATCGTCATTTCGAACTCCAGGAGCTCACGGGACTCGAACCCAAGCTGCCATGCGAGTTTCGGCGATTCTTCGAACGCCATTGTCGTAGAAGATCGAGTTTAACTCCGGCCAACTCATAGGCCTCTCTGACTAAACCATGGTAGAATTTGACCTCCTCGTGACTCCGGCTTCCTTTTTGGTTTAAGATTCTTGAATTTTGTGGTGAAGAAATCTAACCCACATAATTTTCCACCAGTTTTCCGTGACAGAAACGAGCTTCAGGCGAGGTGGACGGCGGCGGGCTGATCTCGGCGGCCAGGAGTTCATACGACCACCGCGTCATCGACCCCGTGCGAGCAGGTTCGTGGCGGCTCGGCCAATGCCGGTTCAGCCCAGGTCCAACCAGGTGGCTTAGGGAATATGCACGAAGGTATATGCGTCAAACCCTAACGGCGTCGAGGCATATTCTCTAACGCGTGAATATTAAAATGCTTGCTTGGGTCAGGAAATGTTCCGTCGGCAAACGAATATACCGTTAAAGTTAACGGCGCGCCGTTAACTTTAGCAGCAACATCCTTCAGCCAGGCGCGTGGCGTGTTCGCGCGTGGCCCAGCCGACGTGCGTGCGCGGTGTGGCGCGTGCGTGCGCGTGTGGCGCGTGGGGGGCGCGTCCGCGCGTGTGGGCGCGTGTGGGCGCGTGGCGGCGCGTGGGGCGCGCGTGACGGCGCGTGCTGCCTTTGTGGCGCGTGGCGGCGCGTAGACCCAGCGGCGTGCGGCGAAACGCGTGAACCTTCAGAACCAATTCTAGTTCGTTTCGAGCAAACAAAGCGTTCAAGTCTCTTTTTCATTACTTTAATTGAATTAGACTTGTTAAATGATTAGTTTAGTAAATTCTCATATAGAGTGAGACCTATCCGGAGGAACACGAGCTCAAGCACACTACGGGGGCTACGATCCGACTACGTATCGGTGAGTGGGCCTAGTACTTACCATTTTATATTATTATAATATGATTTATGGTGTTTTGAAATATACATATGTGTGTGGCATACCTACTTTTATGAAATTAGACTTATTTGTGATAAACCTTACTTGTTGATTATTGATTATAGTTGGGTTTTATGATGAAACTTGGCATGCATACACATGATTTTAATTGTATTACTTAGTTCACATTATGCACGAGTGTTAGCAGCATCGGGCGAGGACCGAGTTCACGTGATCGTTCACACCCGCGCCATTACGCTCGACATGGATCCATGATTAGGTGCCGGCTGTTCTAGATTTCCTTTGGTGTCTAGACTTGTTGTGACACACTTTGTGCCCGGCCTTCACGTGCATGTAGTGCTAGAGCGTAGTTATATCAAACACCCGGCTTTGTCATGTAGCTACTTTCTATATGACTTGTGTGCATATTTCCATGTGATAAGTAATGTTGATTTTCAACGTGATAAACGATTTATACCAGTATCCTTGTGGGCGTTGGCCCGTTTACTTTATATTAGAGACTTATTTTATTAGTAAATATTTTGGTAAATCTACGGGTTTTACGGTGAGGGGGTTATAACTAAAAAGTTTTGGAAACGTTTTTACTTAGAAAATCGATATTGGCCCGCTCGCCCTTGTTTTCGCCCCCTCGGGACCCAGGCTTTGGTTGGCGACGATTCGGTGGTGGCGAATTTGCTTGGTATTCTTTGATTTTCTTTTGCGGTGTATGTTATTTTCCTTTTGTTGTGTGCTATATCCATCCTACGGATGGGAATAATTTCCTTTCTTGCACTAGCTCGACCTTATGTAATAATGGGTTCTACCCACATTACACTTAAGGTATTTTGTCAAACTCTACGATTTAATCTTGCTTATTATTTCAATTCCTTAATTAATCTTCCCATGACTTCGTCACTCCTACAGTGTAGTCCGCCTTGAGATCCGGGTCCACGTGGCTATACGGGTCGGGGTGTGTCAAAATGGCCCCTTAAAAAGCTATTTTATGAGCTATTTCAATTCTAATCGTAGTCTCTCTCAAATCATAATCTAATTTAAAGAGTCAGATCCCATGTTTTTATTCAAACGATTATAATTTTATTAGATTCGAATGGAAACGTTTACATCATTAACAAGAGTATTAAACAGTCATTTGGAAAAAAGTCTTCCTCATCTATAAGAGAGTAACTTACATAGAACGGGTTGACCACCACGTAACGTCCTGACCTAATCATATATTATCATGTGAAAAAAAACTTACACCTAACAATACATAATTAAAAAAAAAAAAACACAACGTAACGAAGAACTCATTACATTACATGTAAGTCATGTCCCATTTATAGGTACTTCTATTTTTTGACACAAAGGAAACCTATTGGATTGGAAACACATTTTATTCCGGGAAATTGACAAAAGTACTCATTATTTGCCCTCTTAAATAAAAAATACTCACTTTGTGAAATTCAATAAAAAAACACTCATTTTATCATATGATTTTACTATATTACCCTTTATAGAAATAAGGCTTTCATTCCTTCCTACATATTCAACTAGCATATTTTCACCATTTTCACGCTCAAAACACTGTTGATGCTCTGTTTCCTCATTTTTCTCCACAACTCCAAGAAAAATTTTAGGATTTTTGGGTGATTAAAACTTTATTCTCTAAAATTTTTCTTAGTTGTTTGAATGTTGGAACCCTCATGAACCAACTGCACAATCAAAACCACTCAAACCAGCTGAATGACGGACAACACGAACGACAATATATATTGGTTATGGAGTTGAGGCAATATAATGGTACTAAATAGTGCATAAATGAGTACTACAGAGTAACTATTTACTATTGTGATAAACAAGTAGAAATCATAGAGTAGTGAACAAAAAAGCGTTAGAGGACAAACAGGAGGTTATAAGAAATATACATCATCAATATGGTAAGTCTTGCATCACATGAGAGAATGAAGAGGTCTGATCTGATTGCATATACAAAATCTTTGCAATTGATTCAAATACATAATGGGACCTAATTCAAAAAAAGACTTGTAAATCTAAACACCCATGTTAGGCCTAACCCCTAGATTCTAACTGACTTGCCTCATGTTTTTGGTGGGGATAGCTTATTTGCAAGTATTGCGGTAGTGGCCTGTGACTTCACACCTAGAGCATGCTTTTGTGCACGAGTCCTCTCCTTTAGAGGGTATCCGTCGAGTTTGACGCGGGGCAGATGTGACCTTTGAAATAGGAGGGAGGACTTCTATTTGCTTGACAACTTAAGGAATAACCCATGTTTTTTGAGGTGGGACTGGATAAATGGACTCAGTGTATGCTGTTTCCCATGTAGCTCGAGTGTAATACGAAGAGGCAAATGAGTAAGGGTTTAGTTTCAAGTGACTACATACCGCAACAGCATGCTTGCATGGAAGCTCCTCCAAATCAAACTTCCTACATGAACAGGTGTGCTTTTGAATATGCATAAGACCATCCATATCACCATCTTGCACATTGTACTCCACTTCATTAACTTTGACTACGTTCATCTTCGCAGCATCTTTTACTCTTTTTTTCAACTTCTTCTCACCAAAATCAGGGCACAAAATCGAATTACATTTATTTGCCAAATCTCGACGTTCACTAAACCATCTTTGAAGCACTACCCTAATTTGCTCAATCAAGTGTACCACAGGAAGCATCCTTGCGAAGCGAAGAACTGAATTCATGGACTCGGCAATATTAGTTGTCATCACATTATATCGTCGTTCATTACAGTGTGCACAAGACCACTTATGCAGTCCTACACCTACAAGATAAGATTGAACATCCTCGTTGTTCACCATCCTAAAGTAACGGTGAAACTCAGTTATCCGGTAAGATTTGGCAGCTTTAATATAAGGGCCAAATAATGGATCTTTCTTCTTCAACTTAAAAGATGTTTTAACATTTGCTTTTAGGTGATAAAAGCAAATTCCATGTGTTGCCCATGGCATACTCTTTTCAACACGGTAAGTACGAAGTAGGCAAGGACAAGCTTCTTGAGCACACTGGACAGCCAACCGATTTTTAGCAGACTGTGCTGTTTGAAAGCCAAAATGCCTTCTCACCGCTGCCAAAGATAGAGTTTTTTTAAGTGTTGCCTTATTGGGGAAAATTTGACCCACTTTAAACTTGGCTTCCCAATTTATATTGTAGAGTCCCCCAAAATAATCAACATCTTCTGCGGTACAATCATTCACATGACGAACTTGGTTTTTACACTTTCGAGTCTGACTTGGTGGTATGAGAGGTTCAGGTTGTGCTTGTGAAACTTGTATCATGGGCATTTCAAGATTACCTTCGAGCTCAGATTCAGAACTAGGTGCAGAGTATGTTTCATTTGTGTCCGTGTCATCTTCAGATTCAGAGCTCTCATTATAATCCCAATCTGTCCAGTCAACACCACCTAGACCAACTTCGATTCTGCTATTCCCATTTAACTCATTACTCTCTCTCAAAAATGTAGGGAGAACCACATTACTACTTTCAGTGTTTAGATTCCACGTGCAACTCGTGATAACATCTTCTTCTCTAAGTGGCTTGCAAGTAAAGGGATGACTCTAGAGGCCATAAAATCAGTGTTGCACTTTAAAAAGAACTTAACATCATCATTGTTTGCAATCCTTATGTGCTTAAAAGTAGTTAATGAATATGGAACAAAATACTTAAGTGTAACGACATACCGGTTGCGATATGTATTTGTGATGTTATAAATGCGGTCAATAATGACACACCCCACCCTCGATACCCACGTGGATACCGAGTGCGAGCGTGCTGGCCGACACTCGTAAGTGACGAAGCCATTAAATGCATGACAACACTTAGTGTAACCAAAAGTAAATTGTATTAAAGTTGCAAAATCCAATGTCAATATGCATATGGTTCAGAGCGTACTAATGATGAAACAGCGGAAAACAATAATGAAAAGAGTTCCTAGAATCTCTATCCATAACAGGGATGGATATTATTATAGAAACTGAAAGAAAAGGTAGATCCCTACATGGTCAGGATCGATGTTCAGAGCTGCCACGTAATATCCTCGACTGCGCCGGATGCAATATCACTATGTCCTGAAGGGGGCGCAAAAACAAAAGTGTGAGTGGACAAAAAATAAAAGTTTTCACAAACCTTTCTCTTTTCAATGTACTAACCCCCTGTTTGAAAACCAGTAGTTGTAGAAATATACTATCATAGTATAGTTCGAAAGATACTTTAAAAGTATACTGTAATATATCAAAAGGTACGATAACAATAAATCACAGTTCATATTTCCGTCAATATATATATATATAAGGAAAAACCAACACAGGGTATATGCGCGATCACCCATGTACGGGTTGAGGAACAGCCTCTCAATCACCGTACAAGTCTAATACGTTATCCAATCATTTGTACTCCTAGTACCACACACATGTAAGTCCTGGCGCCGCAGCGCGTCACACCCGAGTCCTTACGTAGTGGGGCCTTTTCCCCATAAACAACAATAAACGTAAGACAAGCTTGCACTAAGGTATTTACCGGACAATACCCCTGGAGTACAGTGCGTGTGACCCATACATGTGAGAACTGTCCTATGGCCATGAGAACGGTACTTAAAACGTAGTGAAAGCATACCAAGTGTGTTTGAAAACATACATACGTACTCATGTGTATAGATATAGGAGCCAAAATCCCATTCATAATTCCCAAATATCAAGTATTGCATAAATAAATATTTCCTCCAAACCATATAATATAATATCATTTCATATTTATGCAAAAGTAAGATCGTAGTATAAACAATTTCAGAACATATATTCATACTTGATAAATAATCCCAATCACCAATTAAATCCATTTCCCAATATAAATACCATAAATAGAACAAATATGGTTGCATAAATAATTATCAACAAGTATATATATATTTACTAATAAATATATATAATTAAACATGCCTCAAAGCCATTTAAAACCATTTATAGTCAAAATCATATTCAATTTCAAACATAAAAACCATTTAATTAAAGCAAATGTCCACTCACTGGTGATCGGGAGTGAAATCTCCCTCGGTGTTGCCCTCCTCGGTGTGCGGAGTCGAAGAATTACCTATTTAATATTAGGGAATAAATTAGAACTTCCCTAAAATAAATTAAAAATAGGCCTTAAAGAGAAATACCCCAAAAATATTGTTATTTTAGCGAAAACGGGCTCGAAAAACGATTTCCGGAGCCCGAAAACCCTACCGCCGCCGTCCACCGCCGCCGGCGCCGCCGTGCGCCGCCACGCGCCGGGAAACGGTCGGACGCACCGCCACGCGCCGGGGAAAGGTCTCACGCGCCGGCACGCGTCGGGAAATGGCCGGACGCGCCGTCACGCGCCGGAAACTGGTTCCACGCGCTGGCGCCTGTGTCCACGCGCTGGCGCGTGTCACCCACGCGCCCCACGCGCCTGCACGCGCCGTCCCACGCGCGACTGACGTCAGCCACGCGCCTGCTGACGTC
The DNA here is from genome assembly GCA_018257905.1 of Gillenia trifoliata. Classification (NCBI taxonomy): domain Eukaryota; kingdom Viridiplantae; phylum Streptophyta; class Magnoliopsida; order Rosales; family Rosaceae; genus Gillenia; species Gillenia trifoliata. The sequence continues at coordinate 342,937 of JAEHOF010000011.1, forward strand.
AGCGCCGTTAAAGTTAACGGAATATACCTTTTTTGGACGGAATATTCTGACGCCGTTAGGAATATTCCGTTGCCGTTAACGGAATATTCCGTCTCCTTCTTCCTCACGCCGCCGCCGGCGCCTGGTTCGCCGGAATCTGGAAATTTAATACCGATTATGTCCCAAAACTTCAAAAATTCATATCTTCTTCGTTCTTTGGCCAAATTGAACGTGCCATATATCAAATTGAAGGTATTGAGGAGTAGAATATTTTCATACCAATTTGGGGCCGGAAAAATGGCCGGAGATGGCCTGAAATTGGCCGGAAAGCTTCGGGAAACCCTAATTCCGTTCTCCTTCAATACTGCACCAAATTGGACGTTCTTTATATCAATTTGAACCTACTCAATCCAATAAAAACAATGGTGGTGGTCTCGAGGCTTACCTATGTCGGGATTGTACAGAAAATCGATGAACAGTTTGCCTATTCCGTTCCGACGTCGGTTTGAACGATCGGGTTCGAGTTTGAAGATTTTGAAATCACAGCCTCGTCCAGAATGACGAGACGATCGTGATGGTATGGATTTTGGGCAACGATTCGACAGTTTTGTGATTCGTCCAAGGGTTAGGGTTTGTCGGTTCGTTTTTGGCCGAGAGAGAAAATGGGAGAGAAAGAGAGAGAGAGAGGTTAGAACGTGCAGAATATGGGGGAGGGTTGGCTGCTGTGCAGCCAGCCAAAAACCCTAATTCCCACACACGGAGTGGAAAATTACCAAATTGCCCTCACACTTTAAAGTTCCGTAAATTGTTCGTTTGAACTCCGAATTGAGTTCCGCTTGCGCCCACGCGTTCGTGTCGACGAGTACATCAAGAATATGTAAAGAAATAAATTTTCAGAAGTCGTCTCGAAAAGTCAACAAAAGTCAACATTGACCCCTAGGGGTATTTTGGTAATTTCACATAAATTTTGGGACGGGTTGTAACAATTAAGCTCGTCAAACGATATATTCTGAGATACAATTATCCCTTTAGCATCTCCGCCTTCGTAACTGCAAACTTTATCCTTGGTCACCCATTTTCCATTATAGCATACCATTATTCCAGCAGTATCCATTCCTGCAAAAACAAACAACCTTAAGCATATACAATTGGGTACAAAGCACTTTGTCCAGTCATTGTCCTCTTGAGGTGAGGTAAATGAAAGAATGGGTTTATTCACAATTAAAAAATAAAGAAGAAATGCCTAAATCTTAATTGCATTATTTTGTACGCCTACTGCCATGGTTGTGCAGTGGAGAAATTTTGTTCTTATATAATATAACAACCATACTTAGAAATCCACAAAATCCAAAAATCCAAACTTCAATTTTAAAGTGCATATGCCTTAACCATTAACTGTATATCTGCATACACATGAAAGAACTATGAACTTGGCAAAGCGAGGATTGATACCTTTTTATGAGAATTCAGAACAAGGATTCCAATTATACTTGCCTTCGATTCCTCTTAATTTTGAGCTGTGGTTATAGATTGGTACCCTAATTGATGAAGTTGGATTTGAGATACGAATAACCTGAACTTGGATTAAGAGAGGTGACATGAGCCGTTGAGGTCAGTCGGCTTTTTGTCGTCGTTTAGGAGAGAGTAGCGAGTGAGCGAACGAGGCAAGAAGAGGGGTTGCAAAGGCGCGGGCGTCAATTTTGGGGTTTTAGAGGCGCAAAGATGAATAAAACCTAGCTGAAAGAAGGGTAAATTTGTAAAATTACATGTTAAAATAAGTGTTTTTGATTGAATTTCAAAAAGTGAGTATTTTTTATTTAAGGGGACAAATAATATTTGTCAATTTCCCTTTTATTCCTACCGTTTGTATAGAAGGAAAAGAAGAGAGAAAAACAGTAGAGAAGGAAAGCAGAGAGGGCATATTATCTTGGTTGAGCAGCAAGAGCTTGGAACAAAATAAGTTAGTTTGATTTTCAGTCGTCGATGGCGGCAATTTCTCCCTCCTTCGTCTCTGTATCCTCCTCCAGCTCCTCCACTTCGTTTTCATGTCCGTCTGTGAGTTGTTTGAAGCGCGCTTACAATGGTGTGCCGGTGAGTAATCAGCGCTCACATGGGCGGCTGGCGGCGGTTAGCTGCTCATCTTCTGAAATGGGTTCCAGTTCCGACTCTGCGAACCACCGCAGGTATGCCGCTACAAGAACATGACTTTCCTCGTACGTGTACTGTAAATTGTAATGGGTAGCCGCTTAATTTCAGTTTTGTTGTCAGAATTACGGGTAATTACGTGTTTACAGAAATTGAATTAAGTGTTTTCAGAAGCCCTGGAATATAATTATATTATCAACTGAATGTTGTCAAAAGTTACTTGTAATTCAATTCTGGTAGTAAACTAGTAAGTGGTAGGGTTTAGTGTATTGATGTGGGTTTAGTAATCAAAAAGCAAGTGTGGATGAAAATTGACCATAGAATCTCTCCTTTTCACACACTTGCTTTGATGAGGATTTTTGCCAATCTTGTTTTTTAATACTTTAGTCGGAATGTCAAGTTACTGCCTACATCTGGATTGCGGTAGACATGGAGTGCAGCGATTTCAGTTTCACTTGGTGGTTCCTTAATTAACTAGCATGCCTCCTCAGTTACGCTTGATTTTGTTGTGAAATATCCAATCTTGTAGGATATATAATAATCAGTCTGTTCTTTAACCCTCGATCTTTCACCCCTTTTCGCTTTTTCATAGCTTCTTGTACTCGGGGATAGAAATTAAGGGGTGTGAGAAAATTGTCCTCCTTGGTTGTCGAATTGTGTGAGAAAATGGCGATGCTTTTTTTTTCTTGTATTAGTGTTTTCTGTTGGTTTGGACACCATGGCTCTGGTATCTACTTTTTTTAACTTAATATGTTTTTAACAGACATGCTCAAATGTCATCTATAGCCCCCTTTGGGGTGACAATGAATGGGAATGGCGCATCTGGACCATCTTATAAGTGGCGAAGGGTTTTGCTTAAAGTAAGCGGAGAAGCACTTGCCGGTGATCATACACAGAATATTGACCCAAAGGTCTCCTAAGTTCTTAAATCATCCTGTGATAATTATCCTTCTTTTGTTGGTTTCTGAAACATGAACCGTTTGCCCCTCAATAATATTAGGTAACAATGGAAATTGCAAGGGAGGTTGCATCTGTGACTCGCCTTGGCATTGAGGTAATGCTAAACACTTGACATTAAAGAACTGTACTTTACACAACTTTTCCTTTTATGTACATGAAGGCAAGGGTGCACGCACACACACACACACACACACAAGGTCGCATTCTTCTCGTGATATTGTTTGCCTGTGATGTTGATCATTACTGTAACCCGTTTATAAAGTTAAATGTAGTGAAATTTGGGGATTCAAGAATTATCTATGCAGGGATAGGGATTAACATGCAGCCTGGGAAATGATTCATGATAAGAATGGGAACTGTAGGTTTTTTTTATTATTTAAATATCCAGCATAATGTAGGGATAGCATAGATAGGAATAGTTTGAATGTTTTAATAATCTCTGTAAAGTTCTCAACAGGTTGTACTAGTAAGATTTTTTTTGCTTATGAAATCCAAAACATAGTTTATTGTGTTCTGTATGTGTTAGTAATCTTAGTTAAGGATTTCAGGTTGCAATTGTGGTTGGCGGGGGAAATATCTTCCGTGGATCTTCCTGGGTGGGACGCAGCGGTCTTGACCAATCATCTGCTGATTACATCGGGTAAATTCCTTTTATTGGAATTGACTGAATGTTGTTTGATGTCACCTGTGTAGACTTTTTTCCAGTTGTATTTTTACATAATTCCTTTCATTGGGTGGTTACTTTATCTGGATCTGGTTCATTTCATGTATCATGGAGTTGTTTTCCTCTTGTATATTTTCACGTGAGGTGGACCTTGGATATGTTCAATGTAACTGGATATGTTATATGAGAAAAAAAGAAAAGAAAGATATGTTATATGAGAACCATAAAATTAAGATGAAGTTATAGATGCAACATACTACCGGTGTAGTTTTGGACCTTGGCGCTTCTGTCCACATGCAATATACTTGATTGTAACCGGTACTTTTGTTTTGTAATACTGAAGAAGATACAGAATCAGGAACTCTTGTTCTCCATCATTTAGCAATACCTGTAGGCCCTGTACAAAATGTGGGCTATATTGTATTTAGCACTGCATGCGGATACTCGCTGTTTTACCTTTAGTTTCCAAATATTAACCATTGCGAACTGTAAAATGTTGGATTAAAGGAAAAGAGTTGTGGCATGAGGTTCAAATGGGAAAGTTGAGTAATCTGCCCTTAAATAATTGTAACACATATATACTTTTGGAGATGAAAATTGAGGTTTTGGAGATGGAGTATATTATACTTATAACTTTGAAACTTTTTTTTGTTCAAGTATGTACCTTTGTGTTATGTTATTTGATATTTACATTTTTATTCAATTTTGCAGGATGTTGGCAACTGTCATGAACTCAATATTTCTACAAGCAACAATGGAAAGTATCGGCATCCCTACTCGAGTGCAGACTGCATTTCGAATGTCTGAGGTTGCAGAGCCTTATATACGTCGAAGAGCTATAAGGCATTTGGAAAAGGGGAGGGTAGTAATCTTTGCAGCTGGAACTGGAAATCCGTTCTTCACCACGGATACTGCTGCAGCGCTTCGTGGTGCAGAAAGTAAGTAGCATCTTTTATACTTGAATGCTACCTTCGTGGTTCAAAACCAGTTATTTAAGATGTTCCAAAATTTTCAGAATAATCCCCAAGTTACTAATCAAATATCAAGTTTATCTTGATTGTGGCACCATCTAGTCCTAAATTTACTGAATTGCAACTTGCCTATGGTGGTAAATGTCAATCATTTATCCAGTCAATGCAGCGGTTATGCTAAAAGCTACAAATGTTTGTGGGGGCTATGACTACTTTCTTTTGTTTCAAACTTATCATTTTACTTTCAATTGTGGATGTAGTCAATGCAGAGGTTGTGCTGAAAGCTACAAATGTTGACGGGGTTTACGACAACGATCCAAGGTGTGACCCAAATGCCCGTCTTCTTGAGAATCTAACGTATCAAGAGGTGATGGCGAAAGATCTTTCAGTGATGGACATGACTGCCATTACCTTATGCCAGACAAACAAAATTCCTGGTATGTTTAGAAAAGTATCTAAATGTTTAGTGCCATTTAGATGGATATTGGTATGTATAATATTGCAACCATCCTACTGAGTTGAACATGCTGTTATTGTTTCTTCCCATGATGCAGTTGTTGTGTTCAATCTAAACAAAGCTGGTAACATCTCAAAAGCCATAAGGGGGGAGAAGGTCGGCACGTTAATTTATAAGGAGGATGGTTTACCGCTGAAGCTCTAAGTATGAACAGTTTCACAACACGAGTTCAAAATGATTTGAGAGTGAGCAACATGGGAAGAACAGTATGACCTCAAAGGATGCAACGTATTGGTAGCATTCGGCATCTTTTTCTTTATTTGGTGAACGGTCTTCAGCATTGTAAGTGTAAATAAATTTTGAATGTTGAAATTTCCATTTGGTCTCCACGGTTTTGAGGTTTCGCAGAATTGTTAGTAGATACAGATTCCGAACAGTTAATCTGTGGTGATCATATGACAATGCAGGCATATCTGTCCTTTTAATTATATTATGCTTTCTATTGTCCTCTCATCTGGTTGTACCATTGCACAAGTTCCTGCTGACAACAGGGGGCGACGTTGCATGAAACTCACAAAAAATGTCCGTACGTACATACGTATGCAATTCACAACTAACAAATATATTTCTTGTTTTTTTTTTTTTTTTTTGATTGAACAAATATATTTATTTCTTGTTGAATATTTGGATCTTGCTTTTTTTTTTTGTCCGGAAACTGACCACCAACAACTGAATTTTTTTTGTAAGAACTAAATTGAATGGGGACAAAAAACACAACCTAGCCTTCCTACTTACACAACCTAAGCAAAACATTTATTTCCGACTCTTCCTCTAAAAGCTTCTGGAAGCACGTATTTTTCTCTCGTTTATAACCTATATAGATTACCCAAATGATATATTAGGTTTTTCAGTCAATAGTGATATTTAGATTTTGTTTTTTACGAGCGATATTCAACACTAATTCTACACCGCTGCTTAGTTCTACGATCTCTAACGAGAATCAAATTATTATGGCTAACCCATTATAAGGTTTGGCCCATTCTCCCGCCTTTTATTGTAGATAATATCGAATATATTAAAAAAATTACTAATTATACACTAAGGAGAGTGAGAAAGTTTGAATTCAAGACGCATTAGACTGAAGAGAACGCCCTAATCACCAGGAGAATTCATTAGTGATAGTTTTGTTTAAACTAATCTAAATTGCGAAATTCAAACTGATTTATAGAGGGAACACATTTGCCCTGATCAATGTAGCTAATTGTGTGTGGGAAATGAATAGTTATCATTAGAGTTAATTTGTAAAACTCCATCTGAATTACAAAATGATAACAAATTAATTACCATTGCTAAAAGCCTAAAAAGCTAAAATGTAAATGCTATGAAACTTTGAAGAACGTAGTCAATATAATCTAACCGGGGGGACCGGGCAGCAAATTGTTGAATTGTCAAAAATAGTGTAAGAAATTGTTAAAGAGGTCCCACGAACGAGGACTGGGAGAAACCAAAGCAGAAGCCGGCCCAGGGCTATTACCCATTCCCATCCAATTGTTAAACATTGGGCTGCTTATGACGTCATGCTGATGGTGTGAGAAGAACCCACTTGGGACCGCCGGCAGACACTCTGGCGCCGGAGACAATATCCCCTGAAACTGGCCCATTTCATCAAGTTGCACTGACCCTCCTCCTTGATCTTCAAGATTATTGAAAATACTTGTCATGAAGTCGTCATCAATGCTAGTACTGATACTAGCGGTGGTGGTCATGGGCTTCTTGTGGTCCGAGGTTGAAGAATTAGGGCTTGTTTTGTGTACGGAGGCGAGTCTTGCAGCAGGTGAGAGGCCGTCGGCGGAGGAGGAGGGCGGAGAGGTGGAAGGGCCGGTGAGGCGTTGGACTAAGGACATGAACTCGTTAACTGTGGTGTGGATGACTTTGGGAGAGACTGAGTAGATCACCACTGGCTGTGGATGTAGATGCGGCTGCTGGGTGGATGCTGGGTAGAGGTGTGGGTGCGGCGGCGGCTTCTTGATCTTGACGGAGTCTTTGTTGACTTTGAGAGGGGAAGGGCGTGGACCTTGGAGTTGTATTGGAGGAGACCTTGTTGGTGTTGCTGGGTTCATTCTCTCTCTTCAATTCTGTGGGAGTATGAATTTTGGAGAGAGAGAAAATGGTGCCCCCCCCCCCCCCCCCCCCGCGCGGGGGTGTGGTGAATAATCAATTTCTGGAAGCGGTGGATGGGAGGGGCAACTAAAACAAATTTATAGGAACGAAGACAATTCTTTCGACCAAAAAAAGCAACGAAGACAATTCTTTTGTTTTATGTTTCTCATTGACTTGACGCTGCACTACACTATTGACCATGGGCAGCCACAGGTGTTGAGTGTGAATTGACTCAATGGATTAACTTAGATTAATTAATTAATTAATTAATCTAAATAATGTATTCAATTGAGTAAGTTATTCTGTTTTTGTTCTCGAAACACAAGTCAAAAGTCAAAATCATGTATTTAGAAGAGTCTAAAAAAAATCATTTTCAATACAACCATATATTTACGTTAACGAGTGAAGAATAAATTAGTTTTGTATTTGATAACTACGAAATTCAAATCCACTTTTTAAGTGAAAACTGTTTTAGGTTCAACTTCTATTGTATCAAAAAAAGAGTTTTAAAATCAATTTTTTGTCAACTTGACACGATACGGGTACCACACATATGTAACGATTCTAAAGGTCACTCTGAATAAGTTGTGTTTGAAAATTTAAATTAGAGTTACATTTTCATAAAGGAGCTGCTATTGACACTCCAAAAATCTCATTTCACACTCTACACTAGTGTATTTTTCTTTCTAAATGTAGAAAGTTTGGAGTACAAAATGAGAATTTTTGAGTGTCAATAACAATTCTCTTTCAAAATAAAAACAACTACAAAATTGAAATGATATGACAAATCCACAACTGTCAAGTTCAAAACATAAAATCGAAAGAAATTCACAAATTTTTCAAGCTATATCGTGTTTTTAAAATAATACTAGCATATAAAATCACAAAGTGAAAATGTAGTGAGATGACACATCCCGACCCGGATGTACACGTGGACACCCAAAAGTCGGATGTGCTGGCCGACACCACGTAGGGTGACGAAAGCCAATTTAAAAGAAATAAGAAATAAATTGAACAATCAAATACCAAAGTGTACACAAATGTACGGGCAGAAAGAATTCATACAATAATAGTCGTACAAAGTACGGAATACAAGTATCAAGAATGATACACTTGTCATACCACCGCGCCTCGACGTCGACAACTCCAGCCACTAAACCTGGAGGGGCACAAAACAGAAGGGTGAGTGGGCCATAGATAGTCATTTTTGTAAAAACCTTTGCTTTCTGAAAATAGTAACCCCTCGCCGTCAATATCAAGTAATTGGTTGGAAAACCATTACAGAAAACGTACTACTATAGTAGGTAGAAAATTAAGGTAAGTACGGAAATATACTTACCGTCCGAAACGGGCAGAAAGCCACCGTTCGGTAGAAAATACTTAACCCGAAAGTTCGTAAAATAAGGATATACGGGAAACCCGTAAATCAAATAAAAGCCTCTGTGGCATCAGTGAAAATCAGTGATAACATCACAATATAAAACTATAAGATAAACGCTCGTTTAGGTATAGCAAACACACGAGTTCATACAGATATATTCTGTCATGAACAGGCTGGGTGTATAAATAATAGTACGCTCGTGTACACAATCACGTGAAGCTGGCGCTATTCGCATCACAACGAGTTCGAGTCGCCCAAGCGACCTAGAACAGGCTAGCACCTGCTATGGATCCATAGCGAGCGTATAGGTGCGTGTGAACAATCACGTGAAGCTGGTCCTGGCCCCAGACGGTACACCTAGTTGAGCGTATGAAAACGTACTACAGAATATTCTAAATAAAACAAGGTGGGGTAATTTCCCTATAAGGGATAAACCTCAAAATAATCAATATATAAGGTATTCTCGGGTGCCGTACCCCGAAATACCAAACGTATAACTAATAATACGTGAAATACCAAGAATACGCCACATGGGTACCAAGGTATAGAAATACCAACTTAATGGTAAACTAGGTGAACCCAAAATACGGTAGAGAATTACCATTTCCAAGGTTCACCCAAATACGGCCCAAGGCCCGTCGAACGGGTATAAAACCTCCTAAAATAGTGCCGGTTCGATACTAGCAATACGCGTATAAAATAATACGGAAACCACCAATTTAATGGTATAAATTCCCAAATGGAAATGTAGACCAAAGCCCACTAATTTCCATGGCCTAACGACCGAGTCGAAACTAGTAAACCGAGTAAATACCACAATAATACGAGGTCTACCAAAAATACGAGAATAAATAACCAATTAAATTCAAATAATAGCGTAGGCATAAACAAATATAATTTCCCAACATAAAACACATTTAAATAATGTAGGGAAAGGGCCCACTCACAAATACCAAAGCCGGGAAGTCCGAACGTACGTCCTCCGAACGCCACGGGTCGCCAAAACCTATTTTAGAACACCCAAGATTAATAAAGTATTCGAAAATACGAAGAAAACGGCGTTCGGAAACCCGAAAACGGAGTTTTAGGGTCGGAAACCCCAAAACCACCGCTTGGGCTGCCGTGCGCCGTCGCACGCGCCGCCACACGCTGCCATTTGGCCTCACGCGCCGCCACGCGCGGCTGTGAGGTCACACGCGCCTCCACGCGCCGCCACGCGCCGGTGGAAGTCCACCACGCGCGGCCACGCGCGGCCACGCGCCGCACGCGCTGGCTGGTTGCCGGTGACACGCGCCGGTCACGCGCCGTTACTGTTCCGTTAACGCCGTTAAGGTTAACGGACGGAATATTCCGGTCCGACCGGGTTGAACCGGTTTGCTGACGTCAGCAGGACCGGTCTGACGCGGTTTGCTGACGTCAGCGCCGGTCACCCCTGACCTTTTTCCGGTCGCCGGCGCCGCCGCCAGCCGCCGTCGCCGTCGCCGGAATCTGGAAAAATTGGCCGGAATTTATGGGAAATTTCAGAATTTCATAACTCCTTCATTTCAAGGCCAAGTTGGACGATTCAAGTACCAAAATGAAGCTAGAAGTGAGGAGATTCAGAATTTACCATTTTGGGGGCCGGTCTCTGGCCGGAGGTGGCCGGAATTGGGCTCGAAAGTTTCGGCCAACACTGAAACTTGTCGATCTCGAGGTTTCCTTCACACGCAAGCCCTGGGTTGTGATCCCAGGGTTCCCAGAAGTCCAAAGGTGAAGTTTTGGGGTTGAATCGAGGCCTGAATCGAGGTGGTTGGCCGACGAGTGTCTCGCCAGAATTTTCGAGTTTCTAGGTTCGACAGGTCTCGAGGGTTCTGGGTTCGAGAGCAGCCTAGAAATGATGAGGATGATGCCAGTGGTCTCCCATGGCCAAAGGATGGCTCAAAGTGGAGGAGAATAGGCACGGGGTGCCTTGAGTAAAATTTTGTGTGGTTTTGTTTTTGGTTTTGTGCAGAGAAGAAGAAGAAGAGAGGGAGGAAGTCTGGGTTCATTGAATGGACAAGGTCCAGACAAGAATCCTGGATTCTTGGGATAGGCCACACGGCCTGCAGACTATTGGGCCCTAGCCCATAACACAAAACACCCCAAACTGCTAAAATACGGAATCGTCGAAAAATCAACGCCCGTAAAATATTCGTTCGGAATCCGAATGACGTCCCGCTCGCGTCTACGAGTTCGTATCAACGAGCACGTCAAGGAAATACAAGTGGAAGCGTCGTACGAGTTACGACGCAAAAGTCAACCAAAAAGTCAACCAAGGGCAAAATCGTCATTTCACACTTCCGGGAATAAAATACTTTTATTTTTCGGAACGGGATGTAACATGAGATGCTATACAAGTTTGGTCAAACCAAATTTAGGATAAAAACAACATTATAGTCCTGCCTTTTATTAAGGGTTATTTTATTAACATCTCACATATTGTTAAATACACCTCACATACTTAATACATTTTACATTTGCTTTTTCAATCAAAATTTATCTTAATACACCCCACATATTTTTCCATAATACCCTCACACCCCACACTCTCAACTTCTACATATACATCCCACATTTTCTACATATATACACCGCACACTCTTTCACATCTTAAATACAAATACATATTTTAAGTTTTTATTTTTTAATTCTGTGTGAAACCAGGTTAAAGAAGAATGAAGGTTTAAATTTCAGAATCCATCATTGATGGAAAAAAAAATTGAGAATCCATCACTTTGGATCAAAAAAGGATCTAGAAATGCACATCATAATTGGTTACGCGCATTAACTTCATGAATACCATTTTTGGGTTGTTTCAGTTCATACTTTCCCATAAGCAAAGCCTACTCTTTGATAATGGTTCTATATACTTTTTTCAAGGGATATCATTCATAACGCAACTATAGGCACGCTGATGTCATTGAAATCACTAAACAATGAAAAATAGTAAGTCTTACCTCATGTGAAGCTTCCAAAACATTGATTTCATTCATGTTCCATTTGTCAAAAAAAAAATTCTTTCAATTAATGTAGTTTTATTGGTTAGGGTTTTGTTCTACAATGAAGAGTGAGACTGGTTTTGAGAGTTAAAGAAGATGAATAATCTTGGGATATACACGTTGAAAGTGATTTGGGGTGTATTAAATTTTTTTTATTTTTTTAAACCTTATGAGGACGAAATTGTCATTGCATATAAGGGTATATAAGTTATTTAATATTAAAATTTAATGTAGAGTGTATTCAACAATATGTGAGTGTTAATAAAAAAAATCTTTTATTAAATATTTAAAGTAATTCAAATTTTACTATCAACTTATTTTATCACGTAGAAATCTTACGAACTATTGTATCAATATCAACTACATCGATAATAGAGATTTTAGTCTACTTGCAAACATCAATGTTTAAGCCATTACTTAGAGGAGTTCCACGCTACATAAGCAAATGAGATACTTTCTAACGCATCTCTTTTGTTTCCAACACCTCTTATACCTTATAGACAGAAGTAATTTTTTATACTCTATTTTACGCATAAAACATAAATAGTAATCGATCACTCGCTTTACCTGCAAAAAATAAGCAAGTTCTGGCTCTCCTTTTTACTCGTTAGCAATAAATTATTTATAGCGCTTTCTTTTTCATATTGAAAACAACAGAAAGTCCTTGCCCTCCATAAAATTAGACGACATGACTTATGCAAAAGGAAACCCTTTTGGGTGTTACAAGCACTATAACAACAAAAACCCAAGTCTTCTTCCCTATCCACATCTTCTAGTCACCGTAACCACCGTAGCCCCTTCCAATAGCACGGGAAAAAAAAGGTTTTCTAACTAGGGTTGTAAATCGGCTCGAATAGTTCGAGTTTGACTCGTTTTTTGCTCACTCAAGCTTTGCTCATAAGTGAAATGAGCTGAGCTTGAACAAAATATTAAAGAGCTAAGCTTAAACTTTTGTATATATATTCACAATGCTCGTGAACCGCTTGTATCTTTTTGTGTTGTACATGCCATTATTTCAAAATACTTTAGCGTATTATTTTCATTCTATTTTGGCATGTAATCTTTCAATATTAGTACCAGCTTTCTTTGTTATTATGTTATTTATTTATTTACCTATATTAGTTTTGAATTTTGATTAAGTCAAGCTTAAGCCAAGCTTTGATTATTTTCATATCTCCAAACAAGCCAAGCTCCAGCTTGAAATTATCATTCGAGCCAAGCTTAAGCATATCTTAACAAGTTTTCACTTACACCCTTCTACTTCCAGCAAACATAAAAGGCTCCACGAAATGAAAATGGAAAAAATGTCCTTGAATTGTATGGTATTCGAATCAAAGAAATTTTATGTTGAAATGATTTATTTTTATGTTCTGATAGCTCAAATGATCAAATTCTAATTGATATAATGTCGACGTATTATCAATATACCATTGATATTTTATAAATATTTAATAAGTATTTAATTTTGGTGAGTTCAACAATTGAAATTTGTATTGGATTACATTTTTGTTTTCTTTCTTCTAAGAAAATTTTCGCATAAAGTTAGTCACTACAAACGGCTACAATGTAATTTTGTAAGGATACAATACAATCATACAAAGACGATTCCCGAGAAGGTGCGCACTTTAATTTCCGTTCACGCACCTCGCTCACATTAGCGTAGCCTGCCTACGTCATCACCAACAGTACCTTCCTACCCCTTCTCCCTAAACCCCGCGAGAGGAGAGACCAGCATTCCGAAAGACCAACAACCAAACTCTTCCTCTTCCTCCTCCTCCTCCGCCTCCTCATCCGCCATTCTTATTCCTTAATTAATTCCTTCCCTTCAATCAACAAAAACTAGCATTTACCTGAATCTGTTATGGCTCCGGCCACCACCTCATCGGCGGCGGCGGCTCCAGCTCAGCGGTTTATCCGCTTCAACCGGAGGACATCGGCGCCGCGCCAGCCTTCGCCACCTGGGTCGCCGCCGCCGAAGAAGATGAAGTCTATGGCAGAGATAATGGCGAAGGCTAAATTCACGGTGGTGGAGAGAGGCGATTACAGCGACATTACCTGTGAGCATTGTGGGTCGGGTGACCGATCCGACGAGCTGCTTCTTTGCGATAAGTGCGATAGGGGCTTCCACATGAAATGCCTCAGGCCTATCGTCGCCATTGTCCCTATTGGATCATGGCTCTGCCCTTCCTGCTCCGGACACAGACGAGTAAGAAGTAGGGGATTTTTATTTTATTTATTTTTCCTTTCTTTCTGTGGAGCTACATTCATGTTTTATTCATATGAATTTTCATTTTTTTGGTTTTGGTTCAGGTTTCTCGCAGAAAAAAATTATTGATTTTTTCCGGATTCAGAAATGTAGTGATCGTGATCCCAAAGACAAATGTGCGTCTCCTCAAGGTAAATTCCGGTACAATGTGGTCTTCCATGGTGATTTTGGTTTTCGTCATTGCGATTCCCATAGGTTTTCGTATCATTTCTTCTCGTGGTTGCTATACGTTTCATGATCATTATATTTGTTAATGTTGTTCAAAGCTTCAAGAAAGTTTAAGACAAGGGAAGACATTGGGTTCATAATGTTCTTATGATAGAGAGTTCAAAATTAGAATGTGAGGACACCATGAAAATCGTAAACAAGATTGAGTTTAGAGTTGACAAATTAGAAAGGCTTTCTTGGTATACCAGCGATGAAAAGCTTAACTCGTTACAACGGCAGTTAACTATTCTGTTATACCGATCTAACAAAAATGTCATAACTTTTTTCTCGATAATATATTTATGTTATGTGTACTTTCATGGAAAGGGTATCGAAATTATCCCGATTCTTGACATACACGAGTGTACTGGAACATGAGTAATGAAATTATTCTAATTATTGACTTCCAAGGTGTTTACGAACAAATGTGGAATTAAAAATTAAAATGTGTGGGTTCCACATTAAATTCCTTAATCGAATGCCTGAAAGGGAAGGAATCATATCAACCAAGGGATTAGTTTAGTTGATCTCATACCAATTCCTTGTTTCTCTTTCCCCATTCACGACTTCTCCCATTTCAAATAAGTAAACATGTCATCACTGTTTTGGTAAGGTTTTAATGTTCTGTTGGAGTGCTTCGGTTTTCCTTAGTGTACATGGGCTTAACACACAATGTCCATTCAATTTCACTCCTCAACAAGTCCGATAAAAGTCATTATTGTCCAAATGTTGAATCGTGGAGGTTAGTTCATTACTAAATAAGCGATAGGATCTCGATTGTCAGGTTGATATAAAACTACTAACAATGCATGAACTTAATAGTATTGGATTGGAGTTCAGACTTTTAGCATGCATCATAGTAGGCTAAGACTGTTGGGGTACGTAAATGTGATCAAAAGATGCCATCTGAATTTTTTCGCTCGAAGACATAACTAGAGTACTTGTTTATGTAAATACATACTGATGTAGTGCGAAGACATAATGTATACTGCTAAAAAACTTATCAGATATATTTTCATCTGAATAAGTTTAGAGGCGAGTTGTGTGATCTTGGATTAGAAAATGAAAAATTCCAATTAGCAACAATCTCTGCCATATTCACTATCTAAGTTTCTTTTACTCATGCATAACCATTAACCAATGTATGAACTGCTCTACGCAATACGGTCCTTTACTTGATATATAAAAGATAAAAGAGTAATGCTTTCCTTTGTGTGCTATCTCCATCCAAAACAATTTAGCAAGGAAATGAAACATTCTTGTAGCTTTCCATCGTATATGATACTTTGTCTAGCCTAGGACTTCAATTTCATGTAACTTGCTGCTGCTACTTTTTCAGAACTATCACTCTGCAGTGAACATAGTTAAAGTTCAGATGCGATATCATTGGTCCATTTTCTGTTAAAATGGATCTGAGAAATATGTTAAGTATTAGTCCACTTTCTGTTAAAAAGTATTACTAAATGTATCCTGGAAGTCTCCATGTTGTATTGAGGGCGTATCACATATCCCCACTTTATCCAAAAGAAAACCGTATGTTTTTAATTATGTTTATCCAATATCCTTGTTCATGGTTGCTTACTCACTTACATTTAACGATTACCTATTGAAAAAAATTAAGCACTTATAGAAGGAAAGAATGGCAAAGCCTTATTAAGTATGTAAGATGGTTTTACCAAACATATTAAAATATTTTAATATTATATAACGATTAAGTTCCCTCAGTGTATCCAGCACATTAGAAATCTAGTGGTTTATTATTTGTCTTAAAGCCCTCTTTTCTTTGTTCTGATCTAGTAATAGAATCTATTCTCATGTTCTTGCAAAATAGGAAGCGAAAAGTAGAATACTTAAGATCAGATCATTACAGCGTATCCCTTTTAATTGTGAAGCAATATATAGGAGTGGAAAAAAATAGCATTATGTGCCTATGAGCGTTGAATAATCATAATCGGCACTCGTGGAATGTTACAATATATTTGACAAATTGCAGTTCACTAGTTTAGTGGAGTGCAGGGTATGAAATGCTGAATGAGATCATTCCACTTGGTGAGAAAGGAAGTGGAAAGTTGGTGGGATTTTCCATTTGTGCATGATTAAGGTTTCTGTACCTTATGTAACGAAAAGACCAAGTTAGGCATGAAATTGACTTATGAAAATGGGCTATGATTGAAGTGAATAGTGTTCTGGATACAGAAACATTGTCACTCACAACCTTAACTTATTACTCTAACAACACACTAACATACATATTTAAAACACAATGCATCCTGATAACCTAGAAGGACAGTTCGGTTTGCTAACCATCTCCTTTATTCGGAACTTTGTAAATTCCTCTTAATTGTATAGTCTTCTTCTATGAGCTATTCAGGGCTCTCAAACATGCATTTCTTTTATTGCCAGGTTTATTTTTTTATTTATTCTAGTCATGCTACTAAAATTTTGGAGGCCACACCCTAAGAGGAAGCATTGTAATTTTTCTACTCTTATATTCTTAGAGGCCATGCTGTGTACAATATTTGACTTTTTCAGTGAATTGTTTTATGTGATATGCTATCACATAGATCAAAGATGTTAGGTTGTTTCTCTCTTGCATTATGCAATTATTTTTAAGATTGATTCCTGTGCTTATTTTGTTTGCTTACTTGGTTGTTACTGTTTGAATAGATGCCAGAAAACGCCGGAGGCGTTCAGGATCATTAGTGTTGCAGAAGAGAAGAAGAAGAATACTTCCATTTGTTTCATCAGAAGATCCTGCTCAAAGGCTGAAACAAATGGGTTCCCTGGCTTCTGCTTTAACAGCATTGCACATGGAATTCAGTGATGATCTCACTTACATGCCCGGAATGGCTCCTAGATCTTCAAACCAGTCCAAGTTTGAAGACGGTGGCATGCAGGTTTTCTATCTCTTATTCTAGTTTCTGCAAGACATTAGTTGTAAGGCCAACTGATATATCAACTCCATCATGTGATTTAAGTACTGGCGTTCTTTCTATTAGATACTTTCCAAGGAAGATACCGAGACATTGGAGCTTTGCAGAGCCATGTGTAAAAGAGGCGAATGCCCTCCTCTTACAGTAGCTTTTGATTCACGTGAAGGGTAACTTATTTCATAGTACTTTATGGTGCCCTCTTCTTACAGCATTAGTTTTTGATTCATGTGAAGGGTAACAAGATCTTAAATGATATTACGGTGCCCTCCAATCTTTTTATTCCTCTGAAGGTCTTTATTAGTTTTGTGGTGCACTGAACTTTATGGTTCAATTACAGCAATGGTCCCTGAACTTGTCATCGTGTTTCATTTTCGTCCTTGAACCTTTTATTTTGTTGTATATGGTCGTCAAATTCACTCTCGAGTAGCATTTTGGTCCTTTCCATTTACTCCATTCATTTTCTGTTAACTTTAGGGCAAATTTATTGGTGAAATTGGCTGAAATGATCAATGTACAAATCCCAATTGTTGAAATGATCACTTTTACGTATTTGATCGATATGTTGTCAATGTTTGATCAATAAGTCGTCAATTTTATCGGTATGTAGTTAGTATTTGATTTTGGTCGATTCAACAATTGAGATTTGTAAAATGATAATTTCAATCAATTTCCCAATTTATTGGGAGGGGGTATATCCCGACCATTCTCACAAAGGAGCTTTATGGAGGAGTTGAAATTTTGTTCTTTCCTGTTTTATTAAATTTTTTGGATGCAAAAAGTCCTATTTCCTCCTAAATATAACAGAAAAATGGATGGATTTAACGGAAATGATCAAAATGCCCCACGAAGTTCAGGGATGACAATGAAACACGGGGACAAGTTCAGAGACCATTACTGTAATTAACCCTCAGGGACCATTACTGTAATTAACCCCCGGATTATATATGGTGCCTGCATATTGAGTAGGTTCGTGTTGAATTTGTTTATTTATTTTAATGTAGTTTTACAGTTGAGGCTGATGAGCAGATCAAGGATATGACTTTTATTGCTGAATACACGGGTGATGTTGATTACATTAAGCATCGGGAAAATGACGATTGTGACAGTATGATGACCCTTCTCTTAGCAACCGAATCATCTAAAAGTCTTGTCATCTGCCCTGATAAACGTGGAAACATTGCTCGATTTATCAACGGCATCAACAATCATACCCTGTAAGCTTAATATCTTTTTCTTTCTAGTTTGACACTAGTTGTTTGTGGCCTCCAATGAGCTTCATACGATAAAACTATATTTCTGTGTTCGGATGTGTTGAATTGAGAATATATGCATCCATTCCATTGTGCTTAAGATGTAGCAAATTCTGTGCAGGGAAGGTAAAAAGAAGCAGAATTGTAAATGTGTGAGATACAGTGTTAACGGTGAATGTCGGGTCTATTTGGTTGCTACTCGTGACATTGCCAAAGGGGAGAGGCTATATTATGACTATAATGGATATGAGCAACAATATCCTACTCAGCATTTTCTCTGAGCTATCATTATAGACGTTAGCGGCGTACCATCTAGCAATCCTAATTCGGATTTTATCGTCCTCTTTCAGGCTTACTTCTTTTTGCGTAGTCAATAATTTTCTTCTACTTCTTCCTTTGAGCCGTTTCATTGTAATTCCGATATAGAGCTGGTCCATTATTTGGCCCTTGGATAGAGTAGGCCAAGGAAAATTTTTCTTGGGAGTTAAGCAAACGAAAAGAATTTTATCTTTTTTCGAGTATAACTTAGGGGAATTGTTATTAGCACTA
This sequence comes from Gillenia trifoliata, assembly GCA_018257905.1. Lineage (NCBI taxonomy): Eukaryota > Viridiplantae > Streptophyta > Magnoliopsida > Rosales > Rosaceae > Gillenia > Gillenia trifoliata. The sequence continues at coordinate 361,876 of JAEHOF010000011.1, forward strand.
CAAAAATGGCATTTTGCACTTCCCTCTCATTTTTTTCCGCTAGGGAGGAGCACATGATCCATTTTTTAGGACTGGAAATAGCAGCTCCTTAAGTTATTAAACATCTTTCTTTGTAATGCAGGTTTCAATGGAAGATTTTACTTTTGAGTTAATCCTTGTTATTTCATGGCACCAATTTTCTTTTACCTTGGTTACAAATCGCAATGGATGTGTATAAGAAATATAATTCATGCAATAAAATGGGAAAATTTTTATTGATGCAAACATCAAAAGACGATTCTATGAATAAGGCCCATCGCATCATAAGTAGAGATAGATGATTTAGCTACAATACTTATATGTATTTAATACAATTACCATCTCGATGGTTAGATGTTGAATGTATTAAATACATATATTCACATGAATTATATCGGACTGTCAAATGGTGATTGTATTAAATACAAGTAAGTATTAAGAGTGGGCACGGTTCGGTTCAGTTTGGTGTGGGAGTGGAACTGAAACCGAAATTCAAAATAATATTCGGTACTGGTTTGGTACAGTATGTAAGTAGAATCGAAGATGTACCGAATTCTTCGGTACCAGTTCGGTTTTAGTACGGTATAGGGCTATTTCGGTTCTTAGCTTAGCTATTATATCCCTATTTTTTTTATTTTTTGTTTTTTTTTATAATCTGTAACAATGGATGTTTTAGATATTTTGTAAAAAATTTAAACTTAAGGCCTTCTGCCTTAATATAGATTATGCCTTAATATAGATATACAATACTTATAATTTATTTGACATTTCTGCAGTAACGCGTGGACTAAAGTTCTAGTATATACTGATGCCTTTAACAAAAACCATATTCCCACTAAAAAGTTTCACCAAACTCTGTAAAGTCTTTCCCCTCTCTTCCTCCTCGTGCACTCTGCCCTCTCTTCCTCCTCCTACTCGCTGCCCTCTCTTCTTTCTCGTGCTGTCTGCGCTCTTCTCTCCGTGGCTCTCTCACTCTCTGCCCTCTCTTCACCCTCGAGCTCTCCATCCACTCTCCCTTCTCTCTCTGTCCACTTCGTCTTGTCTATCTGGAACTCCATCTCCTCCGAAACCCTAGAAATCCACAAATCGACTTTGTCTCTGTCTCTCTCACTTATTTTATATTCCTTAGCCTTCCCCTTTGTTTAATTTTTTAGTTTGATTTGTATTTGGTTTTCTTTTTGCAGGTTTCAATTCATGAGATTTGATTTCTGGCTTTTGACCCTTGGGTATCTGTTTGATTGGAACTTGGGTTGAACATGGTAATTTCCTTGTTCATTTTTTAATTTAATTATTAGATTTTTAGATTTTAAGTTTTAATTTGACTTGTGGGTTTCAGTTTTGGGCCGTGATTACTTTAGGTTTTCAATTTTGTAAGGTAGATTTGGAGATTTTGTAACCAAGTTCTGATTTAGTTTAATCTTTCATTTAACTTCTGGCATACATTGGGTCGGCAGACTCGGCACTAATAACTTTTGAGTTTTGATGATGATTGCAATCAATTGGAAGTTTCTGATTATGTTGATGAAATTTGTCAAGATTACTGGATTTCTGAGGTAATGGTTAGATGGAGCTTGTTGTCTTTATATAAGGGTTTGAGCTTTTTAATTACGAATTGGATTTATGGTTTCAATTTTGTTCTGTTACTCTTGCAGATTTTCAATTTCTCAACTTTTTGAACTAAGAATCTGTATACACAAGTTGAGGATTTTATATTATTCTTGGGCCAGGTGCTAATTTGGTTTAATTTTCCATTTGGCTGCTGCATTCAATCTTTAGGCTAAGTTTCAATCGTTTGGCGTTTTTCAGGATTTGATTTAGATTTCTCTCTTATTTAATTCTTGTATCCATATGGTGCATCTTATTCAATCTTTTTGTTCTATTTTCTGATTGGACGGTGCCCTTTTGTGGATGAGACTCATTGCTATTATGTTTGGTGAATTGGCCATCATTTTCTGTATTTTTCCCTGATTAAATAACTTACAGCAATTTATTGACTTCATATGCTGATGTTTCTCTTTTGCCTTTTTGGTTTTTCATACTTTTGTTTTGCTTTGTTTCTCATTTTGATGTTATGAGTGATCCAAATCAGAACTTGGAAAGGTTATAAGTTTGATATGTCTGCTGTCATTCATTAGTTGATTGGGAAAAAAAAAAAGATCTGCATTCATTTGTGTTTTATTGTCTCTGTTTAATAGTATAATCTATTAAACAAGTGTCAATAATTTCATAATTCTCTTGACCAATTGATTTCTGTTTTGCAGTCAGAGATAAAAAAATCAACTTGTATTTTGTAAATGATGGAATGGTCTTATGTTCATCAATTGCTGTTGTGAAAGTGAGTGTCGTAATATTTTTTAATTTGATTAGAAAATGTGCATGTATAATGCTAGCATAATATACGTTCCATATTTATGTTTTTTTTAACCTTTGAACAATCTCAGAAAAGGTGGTAGCGGAGCTTGTCTTGAAAATATGGGATGATTCTATTGATCTCTCAATTCATGTGGAGGCTTAGATAGGAGGACATGAATTATGTAAGAACTTATATGTTGTTATCTTGTCAAGTGTTAGAACAATTTCATCTACTTATGAATGAAAGTATACTAGTACTTGAAATGAATGTGATGGAAATAAGATGGTGATCAGGCTAAAGTCGTTGTATTTGGTCAATGAGGCATCATAAATCAAGTAAAGACTGATGTTTATAATGTTTAAGGCAACAGAATAATACCTCAGTTTTAGAGGATAATATTGATGCATTTACTATGGAGGGACATCACAATATTTATAAATTCTGATGCAATAAGCCTTTTAGCAACGGAAGTTGACTCAAAAACCATAAAAGTCAATGGAATTGTGGACAAATTGCATTGGATAATAATAAGATCTGAAGTCTTAAGGTGATATAGGCAACGGAGAAAAACTGATGCCTTTTCCCATAGGAAAGGCATCACCTCCCAATACATTGGTGCCTATATAAGAAAGGCAACGGTATTTCACTGTTGCCAAAGACCAAATTTTTGGTAGTGATTAATTGAGGCAAGTTATGATGGAACTTTCCTCAGAATTAAGTAGCATGTAATAGATATGGATGTCTTACATTGAAGCATGAAATAGCTGATCGATAATGAATATCTTACTTTGATTTGTACCTCCTTTTCTATCTCCAATCGCTTTAGTTTTATTTAGGGTTTAGCATTCCCCACCTATAGTAAATAGGATTTGCACATTATTTGTGGTATTCCTTGCCTTAATACTTTGAGTACTAATTGTCTTTTCCCATTTATTCTATGTATTGACTCTCCAAGCAAATGTGCAGAAGTTAGCCTTAAGAAAGATTCGTGAACAAATTATATTATTGGAGGTTCACCATATGGTTGAGGAGATGCAAATTTTAAATAGGAAGCTGGAAGAAACGGTAAGTTTTATTGTCATTGTTGAGGCCCGCAAAACAATAAATAAGTTAACTTTCAGAAACATTACTTATTGTGATTCAAATGGCATTAGTGGGAGTTTTGGGACATATACTCTCTCTCTCATTCATGATAAGAACATGTACAAATTTTCAAAGAGTGATAGAGTTAAGTCTTTTTGTTATCTTCCTCTGATAGTTTGGTTTTTTATTTTTTGGTGCCAAATTTATATTCACTAGTTATCTACTTGGCGGTTTTGCTTGTGTTGGATTTTAATTATGGCTTTGAGATTTCAATTTCCGAATTTATTGCCTTTATATATCACATTGCTTTATTTATCTACATTGCTAAAAACTATTACAGCACATATTTTAGACAAGTGAAAATGATATTTCATGATTACATCCTCTCTCTTCAAACTCTTCCCTTTTAACACCGTTTTTCAGTTAACAATGATACATCCTTGGAAATGAAAAGCTATTGGTTATTTAAATTGTCAACCTCTTCTACAAGTGAATTGATTAACACATGCATGTCATGTGGTTTTACTTTTGATATGTAGGTTGGGCATTGTGATTCTGTTTGGGAATTGAATGGTGGTTGTAGTTTCAGTAGAGTGTAGGACTCACAGGCCCCTCTGGCAAACTATAAATTAGGTCAGTACTTTGGGTTTTATTTTTGTTTCTCTAAACCCTATTCACATTCATATACTTTTTCTTTATCAGTTTTCTATATAAAGCTTTATACTTGATACATCTGTATTTTGAGCGAAGCTAAATATATGATGTTATTATGATTAATCATTGATATTAAATAGCTAATGACATTCTTATCCTTGAAATTTGAGCTTGTTTGCAATTAGTTTATTCATCTGTTAGAACTAAACTTATTAATCCCTTATCAGGACCTTAATTACTTGAGCATTTGCATATTTAAAATGATGATTATTATAATCCTATTTGGTGGAGTGATTGTTGGGTGTTATATCTTTAATGTTCTAGCTGTTTAATTTTGGATTTTTATTTTATTATGTCTTCAATTTTATTTATTTATTATCCTTTTAGTCTATTTGTTTTGATGTTTATGGTTTGAGTTTTCTATCTCTGCATTGCCACCACGTAAGATTCACAACGAAGAATGCTAGCATCCTTTGCCATGAGATAATTTTTATTACTTGGCTGTTGAGTTTTGCATTTCTATTTTCAGATATTGGTTTCAATTTTTGGTTGTTATTTGTGTATGTATCCAAATTAAGTCTCTTTGGACGAAGAATTTGAAGAAAAGGTAATTGTTTCTTTCTAGTTTTAGACATAAAAGGAACATAACACTTCACCTTCAATGGGATTCAATTGCAAAAATACCATGAGTATGATGTCATGCATCTTATTTGATTATTTTTATGAAATGTTGGCAAAACTACCATATCGCTGCCTCGGTGGTATGGTGGCTTCTAGTTGCCTCGGTTGGTTATATCATAAGCTTATGGTTGCCTAGATTATATGTGGATTGATAAATTTTTCCCACAGTTGATGGTTTAATTAATGGTTGCCTATATTTTATGACGGCCTATGTTGGCTCGATCAAGTTTCCTTCGGTTGATGCTCTAATTAATGGTTGCCTCGATTTTATAACGGCCTATGTAGTCTCGATATACTGTTCTCTCGATTGATGCCTCAAATATATGACGACTTATTGTTGCCTTGGTAATATGACAATTTTGTCACATTTGCCTCGCTTTATTGGTCCCTCGGTTGATGCCTGAATTAATGGTTATCTCGGCTATATGTTGCCTGAATTAATGGTTATCTCGGCTATATCTCGTGCTTGTTCTAGGCGTGTATTGATCAGGGGTTGGTGCATTGCGTTAGGTCGCACATCGACCCTCTTGCACGTCGAAAGCGAGTTCGGGCGGCGGCGAAGAAGTTTCTCGGCCCCCGTTGAACTGTTCGGTTGTCCCTGTTGCCTTCTTCGGTTTATGACGGGCTTTGGAAGAGCCAATCCTCGGGCTCGTTCTAGGCAATGCTAGTGTCGGTTCGGCTTGGTGTGGCGCGAAAGGTGAAGGAAAAGTTTTGTCCTAACTAAGAACAATTCAAGAACATTTGAATACTCATGCAAACTAATAACAATTAAAGTAGGCATGCATTCAAAAACAATTCATAAAACCCATGACTTTCAAAGCCTAGAATATGGTGAACCAAGTGACTCTTTAACAAAATTAAAGAGAGAGGAGATTTGAGATTCATTACCCTTGAAGCTCATCCTTGTTTGCACAAGGGATTCACCCAAGTGGAGGGCCTTCAAGTCACCTCCTTTGCTCCTTGAGGATGTAGGGATATGATCTCCAAAAACACCAAAAGCTTAGTGTCTCTAAGTCTCCACACCAAGGATGAGGTGTGAAGATGAAATGGATGATTTTAGAAGCAAGAGATTGCTAGCTATTTGCTTGCTAAAATGGCCGGCCTCCCTTGAAGAAAAGAGAGAAAAATTCACCTCATTTTCTTCAAGAAAAACCCCTTTAGTGATTATGGCCATAAAGTTCCCTTTATGCCTCATCACATGTGAGTGGCAAACTTGTAAATAAGCCAAGTTTGCCTCCACTCACTCTAGGCCGGTTTTGGCATTGTTTTTGGGTTAATTTCCATTTAGTTTTTAGTTGTCATACAACCTAAACTCAATGGGCCTTGTGGACCAAAAACCCTTTTGGGCCCCGAAACCCAAAACCAACTTAAAAGCCCAAATATAACCTTTCGTATAATTAATTAACTAATTAATTAATCATGATCATTCTCAATTAAACAATTTAATTGCTTATCCATTCCTTTATTTCTTCACTTTCATCCTTACTCGGTGTACGATCCATTAGGTTCCAATTAGCGAGGCAGTGGGCGATTGTTACTCTTAACGATCGATTGTGAATTGAAACCACATTTCAATTCTCCCTTTAAGATTAGTGTTGGCTAATCCTTAGGGCTTCCACAAACCATGAGTGACACCTAGCAGTATGTCATGGCTACCCAAGCTAAGTAGAATTGGTTGGAGAACCTATCCAGTTACAATTACAATGCAATACGGTCCTTCTCTAATACAATACTCCTAATCACATTGTTTGAGTGATAGTTATTTTCATGTCTACTATCCAATGTGATTCTCTTCTATATGATTCAATTGAATATGATTTGAAACAAACTTCCAAAATCATATTCATATGCTTTGGCCAAAGACTTTCGAATCATATCTCAGAGTATTCTCCTTCCACCATGGAAGGTTAGAGATCCCTTGTTGTGCATTCATATGCCTACATGACTAGATAGCTTGACCTCAACAATGCCGTGGACACTCGCAATGGAATGCCTTTGACATGATCAAAGATCAAGGACCCAATCATTAGACATCAATGATGCCTCAGGTCAAAAGACTACTTTGCATATTGCAACTTAGAAGTTCTTACATGACATGTATGTACGAACTCCTATTGATCGTTGTTCAGTGTACTCAATTACTTTTTGAGCACCTATGTGTTTGTCTCAGTGTCCAACACTAAATGACTTGAGATTAGTCATACTCACGATTGAGTTAACATAACACATACTAACCTTAGCGGATTGTCAATGCCCAATTGGCAATCCTATGGCTAGGAACGTTTTAGGAATGAACATAAGAGAGAGGTCTCGTTTATCTAACTTACTTAGATCACTTCTCTCTTAGATCAAATACATTCCTTGGATTCTCTTATTGATTAAACACATGATACAATAAATAGTGATTAACAATAAGCTTTGCCCTTTCATTAAACCAAAAAATAGTTTAATACAATAAGTATTCCAAAAGCTATTACATCAAATGAGTGGCTTTGTGGGCATACTTCCAACAAAAGGGCCCTTGCAGTGCACTGGCATGTCGAGAGTGGGTTCGTGCGGCGGTGATGAAGGAGCTCGTCCCTCGTTCAGCGGTTAAGAGGGCTTTGGGTCCAAAGCTCGTGCTTGTTCTAGGCGTGTATTGATTAGGGGTTGGTGCATTGCGTTAGGTCGCACATCGACCCTCTTGCACGTCGAAAGCGAGTTCGGGCAGCGGCGAAGAAGTTTCTCGGCCCCCGTTGAACTGTTCGGTTGTCTATGTTGCCTTCCTCGGTTTATGACGGGCTTTGGAAGAGCCAATGCTCGGGCTCGTTCTAGGCAATGCTAGTGTCGGTTCGGCTTGATGTGGCGCGAAAGGGCCCTTGCAGTGCACTGGCATGTCGAGAGTGGGTTCGTGCGGCGGCGATGAAGGAGCTCGTCCCTCGTTCAACGGTTAAGAGGGCTTTGGGTCCAAAG
>JAEHOF010000197.1:0-33479 GCA_018257905.1 Gillenia trifoliata
TATGCACCCAGCAACCAAGAAATCTGCCTTGGAGACTGTGTTGACGGTATTTTTCCATAAATTATCATTATCATTTCTAATTTTAGTGTAGGGGTAGAAAGGAATCCATTTCACATTGTACAAGGTCAGTTATTTCTTACACCAAAATCAAACAAATAATGTTCTAAATTTTTTTGAATATACACTAAAACATGTATGGTTTATAACTTTGGTTATAAGCTGTTGTAGATAGGTCAAATATTGAGCATATTTTTCTGTGGCATCTTCAAGATTTGAACTATGGATAATAGAAATCAACTAGTTTATGGAATTCTAGTAATAGAAAGATCTTACAAATCTGAAGAGTTTTGAACTTTTTATTGGGACATAAGCTGTATTATTTTATAAATGATAGTTTTATGAATTTTGTTTCAGGTTTTACATGCTGGTGGCAAGTTCGGTGGTTCAAGTAGTGGCTATAGTGTGTCTGGTGGATTGCATGGTGTGGGTTTATCAGTCGTCAATGCCTTGTCTGAGGTATGCATTATCTGTTCAGCTGAATTTGTTTAGTCATTTTTCCTGTCTTTGTGCAAATATCGATGTTTGAGGATTCATTTATACTTTAAATTGTTCAGGTTACCCTTTCTCTTTATCCCTCAGGATGGCCACCTCCTTCACATTTCCCTCCATAATGCTAAAATTCTTTCAACTAAATTGCATAAAATAGCCAATACAAATGCACCTCTATCTGCTTATGAGGTTCAATACTCTGGTTATCAGTGTCTAGCATGCTAAATTGTGGTGTCTGGCCTTCACAGGCATTAGAAGTTACTGTTTGGCGTGATGGAATGGAATATCAGCAGAAGTATTTACTAAAAATTATATGTTTCCATAGATAAAGGACATGAAAGCGCCCGTTGTCTCTAGCATGGGTGCTCTTTATGGTGTTGTCTTATTTAAATGTCCTAAACTTTGACGGAATTGAGCCAGGCCAAATTATTTACTAAAAATTAGGAAAATATGCATGATGGAACTAAATTACTTTTGTAACATCTACATTACCCGTTATGACAACGGGATTTGAAATATAGAAACATACTGCTTATAGGCTATATGTTTTAAGGTTGAAGTCATTCAGCTTCCCAGATGCCATAATCAATGTATCATTGAGTGAAATTCCAGTTTACATAGATATTGTGCTTATCTTTGTTCTAGGTGGATTACCGGAAGGAGCTCATAAAGAATTCTGCGAGCATGATCGACCTCGATATCTATGTATTCGAATACATTGGCAAGCGCAATGGAGTCGGTTTCTAAACCAACTCAAAAATATCAAGACAAGTAAAAGAGGAACATAAAAAACTCTCCCTCCCACTTTCATAGAAAAAGTGGTTGGAACTCGAAGGCGATTATGGCTATTTTGTTAGTTGTTATAGATTGTAATTGGTTATTGCATTTGCTTTGGTTATTCGTTCTTCAACTAGGTGTATTACTTATTGCATGTGTTAGGTGTATTGAATTAGATTGGAATGGATGTAATGACTATTGATGTTGCACATGATATGAAAGGCGAAAGGAATAGAAAAAATTCATTTTCAGTTCATATTTTGGTCAAATCAAAATAGTTGGCTAATTTAATTTTGGATGTTTTTGAAGCCAATTCAATGTTGAGAACATGTTTATAATGTTGAATATGATGTTTTGGAATAGGTTTGGGAAAGGTAATCGACCTACATTGACATTTGAGGGGTTTAGAAACTGAAAAAGTGAAAAAAAAATCAAGAAAATTGCTGCATAATTTTTCCAGATTTTTTGTCATAAAATCCATTTTTTGTGACGATCTTCAAAGAAATTTCAGTCGCTAAAGGTTGTTCATATTTTTAGCAACTGTTTCTGGGTATGAATTTTGTCACTAAAAATTTTATTGCTCCTAATAAGAGGTATTAATGTGACTTCATTTTTTCAACTCATCATATACGCTTTCACAATGGTTACATAATGAATAACTATAATTTTTGTAAAAATAATAGTTGGTGAAAGACATGAAGACATGAAAATTTTGTTGTAATTGTATATAATGGAACCCATCAACACGTTCAAATAGTAAAAACGCCGTTCAAATGGTAAATTTGTCGTTCAAGTGTTAAGTTACAACTTAAAACGATCGATTGACTCGTTTAAATGGTAAATTACCACTTGAGCGATAGTTTTTGCAACACCAAAAATATGGTTAGTATGCCATTTAAATGTTGTCTAATTGCATGTCTTTGTTATGCGAGATACTAGCCTCTTGTTTACCAATTGCATAAACTTATCCACGAGAATTTCTGCATTAAGTTACCACTTAAACGAGAAGAAATTACCACTTAAACGGTGTTTTTACAACTTAAACGATCGAATGACTCGTTTTAAATGGTAATTACCACTTGAGCGATAGTTTTTACAACTTAAATGATGTATTTTACCATAAGCGAGAAAATGAACGTTTAAGTAGTAATGGACACAAATTTTGTACACTTACAATTTAACGATGGTTCAAATGGTAAAAAACGCCGTTCAAATGGAACAAAATTATTAGTTCAGAATTGGTAAGTTACCACTTGAAGAAATTACCATAGACGATGTTTTACAACTTAAACGATCGATTGACTCGTTTAAATGGTAAGAATTACCACTTGAGCGATAGTTTTACAACTTAAGCGATGTATTTTACCATAAACGAGAAAATAGACGTTTAAGTAGTAATGGACAAATTTTGTACACTTACAATTTACAACTGATCGTTCAAATGTGCTTGTCGTTCAAATGGTAAGAATTGTCGTTCAAGTGGTAAGTTACCACTTAAGCGAAAAGTACCATAAACGATGTTTTACAACTTAACGATCGATTGACTCGTTTAAATGAGTAAATACCACTTGAGCGATAGTTTACAGAACTAACGATGTATTTTACCACTTAACGAGAAAATGAACGTTTAAGTAGTAATGAACAAGAATTTTGTACACTTACAATTTAAGCGATCGTTCAAAATGGTAAAAACGCCGTTCAAATGGTAAAATTGTCGTTCAAGTGGTAAGTTACCACTTAAACGAGAAAAGGGAAACACCACTTAAACGATGTTTTTACAACTTAAACGATCGATTGACTCGTTTAAATGGTAAATTACCACTTGAACGATAGTTTTACAACACCAAAAATATGGTTATTATGCCATTTAAAATGTTGTCTAATTGCATGATGTTATGCAGATACTAGCCTACTGTTTGCCAATTGCATAATGTTATGCAGATACTAGCCTACTGTTTGCCAATTGCATAATTGTAGTTTCAACCGGTAACCTACAATTGTAGGTTACCTTTTCTTTTTTTTTTTAAATAAACAAATTTTTTTCAAAACCGGGGTAACTTTTACCCCGGAGCACAGAAGCAAAACCCATGTAGATAGTAGATACAGATACTACAACCATTACTATATGTTTTAGGCACGTGTAGCATTTGTTCATAACCAAATTAAAATTAGCATGTGTAGCATTTGTTAGAAAGTTTTGCATTAAATTTGGAGGCAATGTTTTATGGAATTCGGTAGTGTGTGGACCCTGATTGGTTCTTTATGAAGTGAATGTTCGGATTTTTGAGCTCTTTTTTATTTGGTTTAAATTCCTTGTTTTCCTTCATTTTTCAAGGCTATTTGTTCGCCATATGCTTTATGTTGATGATATGCATTTGTACCTTTGCTCTCTTTCTTTCTTACTGAAGCCCAAAGTAACTTTAGTTAATGTAGTCTGGATTGAGTTACTGGAGTAAGTAATTACTGAAAGACCATGGAGTAAGTAATTGCTGAAAGACTCAAGTGTGTGGCCAAATCTTTAACTCATTTTGATAAAATCTTTAACTTATGTTATTGCATTTCCAACTTTCCATTGGTCAATTTGGTCTTATAGTTTGTTGTGGTGTTCTTGAGTAGGCAATGTGGGTTGAAATTGTATTACTAGAATGCTAAATGCTGAATCTCGTCCACTGTTTGTATTACAAGAAAGAGGAAAAGATGATTCAAGCAATGACATAATAGTTAGGAAACATTTTCCACCTTTAATACCAGTTTAGGTTGAAACTTTTTGTAAACTTTAAGTTTAGGGATTTTCTCTGCTTAAGTCAAGGATGATTCCGTCTTTCTTTGTATTTCCCAAGTGGCTATTTGAGCTCAATAGATCGGCTTTAATGTTTTGAACTAGTTCAATTTTCTTTTGTAGTTTATTCCTTGGCCAAAGCAACTAGGGTCAGATTTAGTTGAACTGTATTCAATGGTCAGATTTAGACTAGGGTTTAACAAACATGTCTTCTGCTTCCCAGTCCCAAGCCCACCGTGGCCATGGCCTTCACATCTTTCAGTGCAGTCCCCTGAGACCTGCCTTGTTCAAGAAAGGTACCGTGTTTATCTTCCTCAATTAATTAATTAATTTGTTGAGCTGTAATTTTGCAATAAATAAACTCATAACCCGTCTTGTGTTAGGCTTTTTAAAGTGTTTCAGTAAATAGCAAATGCTTGTTCATTTTATTTGTGATTGTGAGTAATGGGTTGTCATTATTTTGTTGATTTGTAAGTTTAGTGATCATATTTCTTTCAACATACATTGTGGTTTGTGGGGTTCTTTGATGCAGTGAGAGAGAGAGAGAAATGGTGTTTAATTTTTTCGATTTGTTTGTTTTGATACAAGCGATATTGAGGGAGGGGGGAATCAAACTTAGGACCTCGTGCACAGGGGAAAATGCTCTTAGCTACAAGCCTCTTGTTAGTCCTTACTTTGTTAGGTTTGTTTGACAATGCTGATTTGCATTTTGCAATTTTCATCTAAGTTTTGGCTTTTTAAGGAATTTAAGAGAAAAAAGATCTTGTGGGTTATGCTGTTTGTGTTATATTCCTAGTACCTTAACATGATGTATATAAATTATACAAGGTTTCTTGTATTTATGCTATTGAATGCATGACATACCTTGCCTAACACTTCTAATTGCATCACGTCTTCAACTTTCTTTACGGATTTATGCTGAAGAATTCAATACAATTCTAAAAGTAGGTGAGAAATTTTGACTATTAAGATGAATTACTTCAGAGGATCGAATGCCATAACTCTCACATACGGCTTAGATGAGGAGGATGTCGTTGGGACCAGGAAAGATTTTCCACCTTTAATACCAGTTTAGGTTGAAACTTTCTGTAAAATTTAAGTCACTGGTCTCTACTAGACTAATAAACAATCCAACCCATTAATAATGATTAATGGCAGTTTGGTTGCTGAGAAAATGGTCGGGAAATGCACAGTGTGTGTGTCTGTGTTTTAAGTTTGTGTGCTCTGTGTCTGTGTGTGCAGGGTGTGCAGTGTGTGCGCTGTGTGTTGTGTGTGTGCTGTGTGTGTGTGCAGTGTGTGTCAATGGTAGGATGAAGTTTGTAGCAGTGTGTGTGTGAATATGTATTCTTTGTTGAACCAGCACGTGTAAATGCCACAGACTTTAAGGATTCTGCTTTCTTATCATCCATTATGTTTTAGTTTTTGAAACTTAATTCACCCCACAAGCCCAGGACCCAGGTTCATTGGGGAGCTTTTTCCATTCTTATTGAATATGTATTAGAGATATTCTCTTGTCAATATTCTCTTGTCAATAGGGTTGGTTTCATCAGTTTATATAGGTCAGGTCCGCTTCATAGTTTTAAGGGAGTTTTAATGAAAAGGACAATTTTAAACTTTTTCTTAACCAAAAGCACTCTAATAACTTTCTTTAATAAAAAGGATAAAAATTTTAATCAAAAGACAAACTTTACCATAACATGACAAAAAACAAAAAGGCTTACATGTTGGAAGCAAAGCCCAATATGCAAGCTATAATTTTTTTTTCCAATTTGCCCATGACAAAATTCAAACTTTTTTAGCCCAAATCTATCACTTTTTAATTACGAAAATGTCATTGAAACTTTTATTATTTACAAATATGCCATTAAATCATTAAAATCCAAAGACCACAAGGAAAAAAAATGAAAATTAATTAATTTTTTTTTAATAATCAGCCCAATACTCCTGATTATAACATATTTGGTTGGGCGCTTCAAAAATAAAAAAGAATTCAACAAATACACATAACTATTTATATATTATGCCAACTATTTCTAAAAGTATATACCGACTGTTTCTAAAACCTTCATGTCCAAACTATTTCTAAAAGTATGTACCGACTGTTTGGACATGATTTCTAAAAATAGTGTCACTGTTTCTAGAAATAATGTCACTGCTTCTAGAAATAGTGACACTATTTCTAGAAATAGTGCGAAACGGTGTTGTCAACTTGCGCAGATCCGTTTCCAAGTCCTTTATAATCCAACAAGTTTAACGGAGATCATAGATAATTAAAATTAAATTAGAGATCAGTCATTGACATTAAATATTTTTTCTGGCCTACACAAAATTTTCAGTAAATTTTGTTATCAGATTGCTGGTCTTAGGGCATCACTAGCCAGGAAAGAGAAGGAAGCTGAATGCAATCAACACCCAGTCTCTGGCAGCTCTGATAAGTACAGGACGAAAGCTAGTGAGCTGTCACCATTTCATTCTAACCATTAGGGGACATGATGGGAGATCAGAATGGTTGCCGGACACCAATGATCAATGTAGGCAAAATCAAGGTAAGTCTAAGCTTTGTTGTGCTTCTGAAGGATGCCATAATTTTAGTAATGTTGGGTAGATGTCATGCCAAATTTTTGAGTTTGATGCCTCATTCTTCTGGCATGCCTGTATTTTCTGGCCTGTTTTCAGTCATTTAGTTAGTATGTTCTAATCGTTGTGAGCTTAGCGCTCTTGTTTGATGTCTTGCTTTTGTAGCTTGGACGACAATTCTGCTTCGAGTGACAAAAAGACAAAGCTTTGATTTTGATGAGCTACTAGGGAATTCATCTCCTGGCCTTACACAAAATTTTCAGTAAATTAAGCCCTGTTTTTTTCTTAAACTCTAATTTTGCTAATCTTCAACCTAACCTTTTCCAAATTGCATTTCTCACCCGCCTCAAGTCTCTACTCAGAGTCCTCTCAATCCTTTCATGAACAGAAAATGAAGCCCCTCTCATCCTCCCCAAGTACTTATGGGGTGGGACCTTCCATCTCCGCTGTCGTCGTCTTCATCGTCACCGTAGAAATCTCCACCGCCGTCTTCATCACTTTCCAGCTTCCTCTGCTCTGTACCCTCCTTGAGAATCTTGGACCAGTCCGAATGTTCATCGGCATCGACGATGACGTCACCACCTTTGGCGACTCCACCCTTCTCCGCCATGCTCATGTTCATCACCATCATCTCTCCCCATTTTCTTCGACTCTCTGCGGCTGGGAATTGAGCTTTTTCTTCGGCTCTGCAACTGGGCTGATGATGAATTCCATATATCCGCCTGGTCGAACTCAAACCAGCGAGCATCGTTTCCGGTCGCTAGCCGATGGATTGGAATATGCAGGCTAAGCACTCGTCGGGGAGATCGAGATGAAATCGACGCTATGTCGACGACCAGAATATTCTCGTCGGCCTACAACATTAGGGAGATTGAGGCCGCCATACAATTTTGTTTCTGAATTTAAACAAAACAGAGAAGAAGGAAGCATGTCAAATAAACGGAGCAAGGTCTTCACAAAATCGAAACTCCGTAAGCTACTTTGTTTCTACCGCTTTATTTGGATCATGAATGTCGCTTTTGCCTTCACTATTAAATAAAAGCTTATTAAGATATGTTTTCAAAGCTTTTATGTTTTTTTATTAGTTTTCCTTAGGTTAAAACGATGCCGTTTTCACCAGGCAAAAAAAGAACAAAACCCCTTTCTTCTTCCCCGCGCGCCCAGCTGTTGCCATGGGCAGCCAGTCTTCTGTGCCTTGCCCAGCTGCTACCGGGAGGGTAAAATCTTGCCGGTAGGGATGGAATTTTGAGGTCTGCGAGTCTCTCAGATTCAATCACAATTGGTTTTCTTACATTCTTGATCGCGCATTTCCGAATTTTGCAGATTCGTCATGGACTTGCGAAGTTTCCGGAGAGATGGAACAAAAGATAATTTACTGTTAATTCAACGAAACTTATCATTTTTCATTGAATTTCTTGTTGTGTAAAAAATTATTGATCAGAACTTCACAGCGATTTCGGCTGTGGTTCCCCACTGCCTTCTCTTGCAAGTCTTTTGCCATAAAACCCCATATCTCTAACTAAATTTTAACCGCATGTAGGGAGGCAGTACACTGAATGATTACACTTGCTTGGACTAGGTAAGGGGCTTGGGTTTTTATTACGCTTCAGTTAGTATGTAAGTGAAATTACTTGCAAATTGCGCTTCATGCGGAAATTATATGACTTGTCTTCTTAATCGCTGTGTGTGTGATATATTTTGTTGAGCTGATGTGCCATGACAATTTGAAGAGCGTGGATCTCAATGGGTTACTTAACCTCCAGAGGGTATTTGGATTTCAAGGAGAGCGATAATCAATATTCTAAAATTGCTAGGCGTATTCAGCAGCCGGGAGGAGCCTAGGCCCTGCTTTTTATTTTAATTAAATTTATTATACAAAGTTGTCAATATATTTTCTTTAGTATTGGTGAATTTGATGGTATGGGATGAAAGTTCATGGACAGGAGTCCGCACGTAGTACTTTTGGAATATTTTTCGAGTCTGTATGAATTTATAGTGAGTTTTAAGAGAATTAGCAATGTTAAACACACGTGGCTTAGAAATTACGTAAATCAAGGAGATGAGCTTACACACCTAGGCAATTTATTTTAGTTTTGTCTAAGTTTATAGAATATCTCCTAATTTCGAATTAATCTAATCGGATTTAATTCTGTAAATTGAAGTGTTAATGGAGTTGCTTATGAGCCAGAAAGCTCAAATCGAACGCCTGACGCCTGAAGCACGAAGGCCCGCTTAGGCCTCCTGGGGCCTACGTCCGCCAATTACTTCCGATTTTCTTCCCGACTTGGCTCCAATTTCCCGCGGTTGGCCCCCACCTTGGCTGAGATTTCAGAACATCGCGATAATTGATGAAATGGTAGTATCCATCATAGCTTATCCACGCTTTGTGCGTTGTAAGATGCTCTTGTTAAATTGATAAATGGATCTTCATTCGTAGAAAGGGGAAACTAAAAGTTACTATTTTTAAGTTCTTTCTGTAATATGAAAGTTTGTTTTGCATCACATTTTGTTGTCGCCCGAATACGAAATTTGGTTTACTTTAATTCACTTTTTTGGGTTATATAATTTTGTAATCTGATCTGGCTTTTATATTTCTACTTAATTCTTGTCAGTGTTTTGGCTTTCACCTTTAATATACTGAAAAATATCCATTAGGCCATAACTTGTTTGCGATGGGTCAGCCCACGAAAGAAAGGCCCAACCCAAGCCAAAGTGACGTAAAGGAAGGAAGTCCTAATAGTCTTCCACTGACAAACATTTAATGCAAAGCATTAGACGCATTTGGGAGGAATCGACTAGAATAAAGAACTTTACTTTCAAGTACTAACACGCTCTTACATTCACTTTAAGTATCGTCTTTTCTTTTCTATGTATGCGCTGAAGGAACATTTTGTTATAACTAATGACATTGCAATCCTGCCTTTTAAGCAATCTCCGGTATAAACAATCGAGAGATATTAAAAGTCCTTAATAAGCAAGCAATAAAAGAACCTAACCAAGACCTAATCTAATTAAGTCGCTAATTCGATGAACGGAAGTTATATTATTTGTGGCGCAAGTACCTACAGGCCAAACCAATCTACTAAAACTAATACACACTTCACAAGTGCATCGCCAACAGTGGTCACTGACAAACACACACCAACGATAAAGACCTCATAAACATTCGAAGGAATCGTAGTGAAGCCTACTAAAACCAATCCGATAGACGGTAGAAACTTCAGCCGTCGAGCCAACACGTATGCTCCTGTCACATCTTACCAAAGACATCGACCATACCCCGATGGGGTTGCTAAACCAGACGAAGGCGTATGTGCTGAACTGGTGTTTGAATAGAGAATATAATTTTTTTGTTAGATTTTAGGTTTAGTCATTTGAATTTTTGTTTTAAGGTAAAAAAATAAGGCTTAAGGTTCCAAGTTGATAAATATTGATTTCTTCACCTATGGATGTTTCGAACATGTTTAGTTTGTTATTAAATAGGTGTTTTGGGTGGTTTTGTTGTTATAGGCCAAAGAAAAAAGGAAATGCATGTTAAGTTCATATTTTGTCTTAATCGATTTTAATCACTGAATTAATTTTTAGTGTTTTCAAGTTAATTTGATAATGCCAACATGTTTAGAATGTTTAATATGATGTTTTTGAATAGGTTTGGGGGAGGAAATCAACCAATATTATGAATTGGGGGTTTAGAAGCTCAAAAAGTGAAAAAAAAATAAGAACTTGAAAAGTTGTTGCATAATTTTCTCAGATTTTTAATCAAAAATCTTTAGTGACGATCTTTAAAGAATATTTGATCACTAAATATCTGTTCGTATTTTTAGCTACAGCTTCTCGGGTTTATGTTTGTCACTAAGTCGACATTTTTGTTTGTGCAGGATTTCATTCTTTAAAGAAACATGCAGTCGGGTTTCTAGTCTTGAAGCTTATTCCTCCTTCCATTGAAGCTCAAAAATTTGTAACATCCCGTCAAAAGTTTGTTATAAAATAATTCTCGTAGGGGATATTTAGTACACGGCATGCTAAATATTTATACGAAGTGTATAGTTCTTGCAATCGGTGCCATGTGATAGTATAGTGTGGTCGATGTGCGTGTGTGGTTTGGAATTCACAACCCTTTTATTTATAGAAGCCGCTCGTGCCTCTTCCAAAACCAAACAAACATCTTTTTCCTTTTTCTCCCCACTTTCACCCTCTCCTTCTTCCTCCTCACTTCTCTCACTTTCTCTCTCCTCACCTACCTGTGTACAAAGGTATATTATCTAAACCCAATAACTGAGGCAATCCAAAGTCATCACCTTTTCGCCTCGACGCCTGAACTCAACGGTGCTAATCAATTGTCGTACCCATTGCTCGACAAAATTGCACACTAAGAACTGAACCTTCCAAAGGATATTCTCGCCTATTTCTGCAAATCGAGGTGAGGGTTCTAACTACTACCATTGATTCTTCGCGAGCAAATGAATTTTCATGATATTGCTTGATTTGGTGGAGTTTGACGAGATTGAATAGTTACAATAGTCGCGGGTCTTTCAAGGGAAATACATGCCATTTTCCGGTGCCGCCACACCAAAGGTATACCGCCATTTACTCATCTCTAACTTCATTTTGGCATAAAAATGTAAAAATTGGTTGAGAAATGAAGAAGATATGAAGGCTTGGAAAATTTTTCGTAACTGCCAACTTCGCGAGTTAAGGTACAGACATGAAATATTCCTTCCAATATTCGATTGACGCCTGCTAGATTTAACGGAGATACCAAAGATTCTTCATAAATCTAACGGGTGTTAACTAACTTATTAGTTGATTGTTAGTTTGATCGCTTAAGGATCATGTATTTACGCCCAGGAGTCGTGATTTCAGGCTGTGGACATTTTTTGACTTCCATCGACACGAGGCGATCAGGATTTACTTCAGTAATGAAGCGTGACGTGGTATTTTTCTGAGTATTTCCTGACCAGATGAGTAAACAAGGGACACGTGCTGTTAATTAGTTTAATTAGTAACCTTATAAGTTTAATCATTACTATGCTGGACATCTCATATAGGTGAGACCTTATCCGCATGACTACCGTGGCTACCTATGACAGTGGGAAGCTACTGCACTTACTACTTACAGTGAGTGAATGAGTTCTGTTTTGGTAAAAATATATTTATGTATGATTTTCATGTTTTTTAAATTGTTAGCATGACTTATATAATATGTGATTGTTGGAGGAAGAATATGTGTATTATATTTACCATACATTTTCTTATAATCGTTGTTCATCGCAGATGTAGAACACCTATGTATCAAGATTTCCTAGTCTTAAAAATAGACTAGCTTGGATGCTTGGAGGTTCACACCAGCACTACTCACACAACTTTGGATTCATTGTAGGTACTAGTCTGTTCTAGGTTGCACTCAGGGCAAACAGACTTGTGTGTGAGGGCGTTTACATAAACGATTGGCGTTATGACTCGTGTTATTGTAGTGTTTGTTTATTCTCTTGGCAGACCTAGCCTATTCTTATAGCTTATCTACTTGGGCTTGTGTGTTTACATACGTGGGTGAGCATTCTGCTTTTGTTTTTTAGCAATCCAATATGGTTTTACCATTGGTTTCGATAGCATCTGCATTACTATTATAAGATTTTCAAGATCACATCGCAAATAATGTATTAATGTAAACTACATGTTTTCCAACAGTGATAGTATGCTCTTTGAAAACAACAGCTTTATTAAACTCTTTACTTTTTGACCAACTCACATTTTATGTCGGCGTCACTTCAGACTTATTAGTGGTCTTGAGTACCGCGTTGAGACGAGGGTTTCCTTCGCTAGTTTTCTCGTTTTGTAATATCCATCCTTACGAGGATGTGAACATTTTTTATTCTTACACTATTTACTATGTTTCACTGTTATGCACCGTAATAATGAGTTTTACCTATCATCGCGCACGTTACTTTGAGCTCCAACTCAAATTTCTTCACTTTTCTTAATCATTTGCATAATTGACTTTCGTCACTTAACACTTGTAGGCCAACACTTCTCTACAGCGTGTCGATCGTGAATGTGTCTTGGGTGTATCCTCTTCCTAAGTGTGCTGAGGTGTTGCAAGGAGGAGGTAGAATTAAAATTAAAAGTAAAACTAATTAACAATTATTTTTATGGTGAAATGCGTGTTTAGTGTTAAAAGGAGGAGGTAGGAATTTAACAATGATCTTTGATTGACTTCCTAAAAAATTAAACTGGCCTGTTGAATTGATAACTAAGATTGTATATTTCATCATAAAATTGTAAGTACAATGAAAAAGAAATATATGTAAAGATTACATAGCAAGCTAAGGTCCAATGGTAACAAGCCGCGAACCTTCACCCTTAACCTAAGCCCTAACTTCCTCGGGTCTTGAAACTAATTACATGACACACAGCCACCAAATAAGGAGTGCAGGTGGTTAACTCAAAACCTAGCACTAAGCTTAGCTAGAAAAGATAAAGACTCGCAACCCTAGCCTAACCTCGATGGATACAAGACTATCCCGACAGATACAAGACTAACTCATGAGTTAGGTGACTCCAAGAAGGCTTCTTGTAATACTCCCCCTCAATGTGGGTCAAGAGGATGATTGAGCCAAGCTTGCCAGCAACTGTGGAAACCGAGTGGTGAGGAGAGATTTTGTGAAGATGCCAAGAACTGACCATGGCTGGCTGCGAGTGAGTACTGTTTCAATCACGCGGATTGAACTTGAGCATGCACAAAATGATCGGTCCACTCTTCAATATGCTTAGTTCAACATGGAAGACAGGATTTGATGCAAATATGCATCGGCAATTGATTGTCACAAAAACATGGAAATTGGTTGTCCGTGATGAAAACCAAGATCTCGACAGCAAAACCTTTTAACCAAATGACTATTAAGCAATGAGGCCATAGCTCTATATTCAAATACCATGACTTTGAGCGCAATCATAGTTTGTTTTTTATTCTTCCAGTGACTAAATCGCTCCCACAAAAGTAAGATCCAAAGGTTGACGTATGCTCGCGCATTTCACCCGGGCCAAAGATTTGTATCCCATAATGGTGGTGATGCCATTATTTTTCAGCCAAATTCCTCACCCCGCTGAACTCGAGATAAATGAAAATCGTCAATTATCCGTATGGGAAAATGTAGGAGAATGCATGAACCGACTTACAAGGCTCAATGCATGTGTGATGTCAGGACGCGTGATGGTGAGATAGATGAGCTTTCCAACTAATCTTTGATAGTAGGAAATATTAGTGAGTGGTTCTCCTTCAACATCAAGTTTTAACTTATTGCCAAGAGGATTATGATGCTTTTGTAATCCATCATGTCACTAAGAAGAAGGTTAAACAAGTATTTTATTTGGTTCAAAAACAACCCCTTTGTGAGGTTGCCATTTCGATTCCAAGAAAATATTTCCCAAGACTCCCAAATCTTTAATGGCAAATTGTCGACAAGAGAATGCTCGAGCTGCTTAATTTCCCCTCCATGTTGTCACCAAGACAATAATATCATCAACATGTATGAGGACAATCGCTTTTCCAACCGAACCAATTGAACAAATAGTGTGGACGAGTCGACATGACTTACCCAACAAATTTTCAGGATCGAACTCTCAACTTAGAGCACCATGCACGTGGTGATCGCGAGGCTATAAATGGCCTTGTGCAGCTTGCATATCACTTCAGGTTCCTTTTCTGTGGGATGACCCGGTGGTAGTTGTATGTAAACTCTCTTTCGAGATCACCATGTAAAATGCATTTTTAACATCCATTTGGTATAAAGGCCAAGCTTTGATTAATGTTGTACCGTATAAGAGGACCCTACATGTTCATCTTTACACAGGAGCAAATGTCTCTCAGAATCAACTCCATATGTTCGAGTGAATCCTGGTCACCAATCGAGCTTTTTATGTCTCTAATTGTCCTATCCGAATTGAACTTGGTCTTGTAAATCCATCGGCTACTAACTTCCTTTTTCCTTTGGGGAAGTTGAACAATGCCCATGTATGATTGTCACTAATGCTTAAGTTCAAGATGCATTGCATCTTGCCAAACCTAAGTTGGTTATTGGCTTCGTGGGAAAGATGTAGGTTCTTTTTCATCCAAACAAACCATCGAACAAAGTATGGTGGTGAGAATTTATGATAACTCCACAGTTAGAGATGATGCCTTGGTGTGTACGCACATAATCTTGTAGTCGCGATAGGACGCCCACTCGGGAGCGGGGTTCATCTGTTGAATGAATTGCGTGAATCAGCATGTTCAATGATTTCTTCTCGTACAGACTCTGATCAAGATTCTCTAATTGATGTTCTTGGCGCCCCGGGTTGTTGAGTGCCGAGGGTAGGACGATTAGCACTTACCTTTAGCTAGAGCGGGTGGTACAAATGACTCCAATATTGCTCCCCTCAATATCGAATCAGATTCTTATGAAAGAATGGTTTGGTTTCCTCAATCCTATACATCTCGTGATACCACGAGCTTCCTGTGCTTGGAACATAGCACTTGTAGCCTTCTGAACTGGTATCCTATGAACACGCCACAGCCTTTAGGATCCAATTCTATCTCGATGAGGAGCTGGATGTGTACAAAGCAAGTATTATCCAAAGACTTTGAGATGAGGTTGATGATTCAACTCTTTTATGAATTCATAAGGAAGATTTTGAGTTCAAGACATCACAAGTAATTGATTAATAATATAGGTTGTCAGAGAACACCTTGTGACCAAAACGTTTAGGCTCACGCATTTGAATCATCAAGGACCTAGTTTTTTCAAGTAAATCTCTATTTTTTCTCTCATGATGCCATTTGCCGAGGTGTACCTACACAACCTGCTTGGTAAAAATACCATGTGTGCTCAAATAGTCGACATAATTTTGAAGTAAACTCGCTACATTGTCGATCTAGGTTTGATTTTAGAGAATATCGAGTTATGTTCCAAGTTAGAAAATCTTGAAAACATTAATCACTTCACTCTTTTAAATTTCAAAAGATACAACCAAGTAGCCCTTGAGAAATCAATAACAAGATTACAAAATATTTGTAACCATCAAAAGACTCCATAAGAGCAGACCTCACCATCCGAGTGAACAAGTTCAAATAGCTTCACAGCCCCTAGACAAGGATGAACCAAATGGCAGCCTAGCAGCTCTTGAAAATTGACAAGTATCACACAGTGTGATGATTTACCCAAACTAGAAGCAAGGAAGACAAAACATGGCTCAAGGATGAGATAGACTTTGGTGCCATAGACAATGTTCTTGAGAGTTGCTTAAGTTGGTTTGACAACCCTTTGGTATGGTGAAATTCTGGGCAGATAGGTAAAGGTCATGTCACTATGAACAAACAAGGTTACTCGACATCCTGAAAAACTACGCTAAAAAGGAGAAAAATAGCAAGACAACTAACGATTTTGTGATCCTTCCAACTTATAAAAGTTAAAAGGAAAAGAAGGACCATAAAGCACTGATTCCACATTATCTTGTTGTAAACTTGCAAGATTCTTTTGAGTTCAAAAACCTCGAGCAACATTGTTTTGATTTCCATACATATCTTTAACAGCATTCTAAAGAGTGTGAGAAGAAGAAGAATAACCGAAAAGCCTCTGACAATTTTGGCTCCACGGAGTTGAGAATCCACGACATAACCAAGGAGTCCTTGCAAAACCATGATTCATAGTTGGGAGAATCAACCGGAGGTTCTATGCTTCCATTGATGTGTCCTGGGCTTCGATCTTCCTCCTAGAGCCAGAGTGACACTGTGTTCAAAAAGGAGGAAGAGGGAGCCGAGGAGTTCTTTATCTTCAAACATAGCTGAATTCTCTATGCCATGATTGAGGATTTAGAGAACGCAAAATACTAGAAATGGGAGTAATACCCAACATACCATGTTGAATTTGGAGTAACTAAGATTGTATATTTCATTATAAATTGTAAGGCTGGGGTGGAAGAGAAATATATGTGGTGATTACATAGTGTTAAGGTCCAATGGTACAAGCCATGGACTCACCTTAACCTAAGCCCCACTTCGGTCTTGAACTAATTACAAGACACACATCCACCAAATATGAGGCAGTGGTTAACCCAAAAACCTAGCACTAAGCTAGCTAGAGAAGATAAAGACTCTGCAACCCTAGCTCTAACCCGATGGATACAAGACTATCCCGACGGATACAAGACTAACCCGATGGATACAAGACTAACCCGATGAGGATAACACTATCCCCGATGGATACAAGACTATCCCGACTGATACAAGACTAACTCCGGCGAGTCGTGTGACCTCGTATAGTTCTTTGTAATAGTCTCGTATGATCAGATTGCATTTATGGTTGAGTCGCCTATGATCTCTATTGGTGAATACTAAAACGATTCTTCCTCATATCAGTATATATAACCTCTTCTCTCTTATTCGAATGCTAATGACAAAAACAAAATCTATGCTTCTAAGCATAGATGCTTTCATTAGGATTTGAATACAATTTGACCGAGTTCAAAACATAATATCATTAGCGAACATAATTAACAGACATAAGTTCCTCATTACTTATGTACATTGAAGCCGCATGCATTGAAAGGAAAAGAAAAAGTACAATTCGATATAGAAAGTATGGAGTGCCATAATACAACAGTGGTTCGATATACTTAAAACTCATTAATTTCTTCTTGACTAAGTAGCTTCCTTTCTTTATTATTTAACAAAACCAAAAACCCCTTGTTGATTTAATTTGGTAGAGAACTTACATATTATGATGCAGTGGAATTAAAAATTCCAGAGGCAGATGCAGCAATTGACACCATGTAAATCACGTCTCCAACGGTAGTTGGTTGAGAACTTACATTTTGAATCCCTTTTCTTTGAAGAAGTAGCGCACAAACCATATGTTAAATTTGTGCCAAACTCGATCTCTAGGCTTGGATACTTTGATTTGTTGTTTGCCACATAATCTATATTTGAACACTTGCATGTGTTGTTAACTACATCTTGGGCTGGTGCTTAATTAAAATTTTACCTCACCATAAGCAGTCAGGCTTAACATCAAGTTGAGCCAGTGACATCGGGTATTGGCCCCATCCATCCTTGGGGCTTCATACACTAGCTTTAGCTTTACTTGCCATCAATTGGCTTTATAGCTGTGCAGCCTGTCCCTGTGGTCTAAGTATTGTGGAGGCAAAACAACAAATCAAAGTGCCTAGGGAGTTTGGCACATTTAGCCCATGTTGAATGCAACCCCTCTTAAAAGAAAAGAGAAATGCCATGGATTCAGAATTGTTCGCTTGTTTGATTACTTGCTTGTTTGTCTCGTCCGCCTAATGGAACTTGCATCCACACCGCATCCCTGTTTACTTGAACGGCTGAAGCTATGAAATGACGTTTCAAATCGAACTGTACCGCCTAGAGAGTCAAGCACAAATTGAATCGATGTATGGTACGTACAAGTTTCCTACAAATTTAAAAAGTTGTATATAACTAACTTTCCAAAGTGAAAACAGGTTAAATATTTTACTCCTTTACTTGGCACCAACTGTGTGAGACATGCTTCTACAACAGGGTGCTAATTATAAGCTCTCTGCCAGTTGAATTTCAAATTCCACTGAATCATTTTTGGTAAAGCTATGCTCAAGAGAGAGAGTTTGTTGATGCAGGTAGCCTATATAATAGTCACAAACCCTAACTTGTTACTTTTGATCGAGAATCCATCTACATGTGCGGCTAGGATTACTTAGAGTCCAGTTCTTACTACTTATGATGTATACATGGCAGAGCCGATTTATTTAATTAATTCAATAAAAAGCTAAAATCTGACCTAGGAGTTAGGACCAATTCAGGCCACAATTAGGGCACACAATTGCAATTTTAAACAACATTCGAACATCCTGAAAAAGTCTAAACGAATCGGATAAACCTTGCACACGCATGGAACCTGGTTTGTAGCATTTTAAGGCTAAACTGTCCTCAATGGTGTTTAACATCAAGTCTACTAGCAATAGATAGCTTAGTTTCCATGATTTATTAATTCATCAAAGATACAAATTTGAATTGCATCTTCTGCAAAACTACGTGGCTGTTCAGTGCATCGATATTTCTTCTATAGGTCTAGCTGGGTCACACTCAAGACTGCACACAAGTTGCCTAACATTCATTGGGACATATATGTTAAGTTTCCCCTTCCATCATGTACTTTGCTGTGATCAGGTTTCAGCATCTGTTAAGTGAATGAATCCCAGAATACATACTTGATCTGTCCGGACAAACTTTTGAAAAGGAATTCCATCCATAAGTCCCTCATCAAAAAAGAGCAGCATGCAGAATTTGATCCTCAAAACCTTATGAATCAAACACAGCAAAATGAAGGTAATTAATGTTTGTTAATTAAGAAGTTAAATAAATTGCGAACAATTACAACACGCGCCTGCGCACACATACTATAGGACACATATTTCTGGATGATATCTTTGTTGTTATTTAGCATTCCATGTAACAAATTTGCTCCCTTCAGATCTTTGTTAAGCTCCCACGATCAGGCTTCTTCAACTTCTTGTTATACATCTGGGCTATTTGGTTAAATGAATCGGCACACTTTCCGTTTGCAAGAAAAATATATCTTTGACAAGTGACCACAGCCGATGAGTCCAACACTGCCGACCATTATCTTTCTAGCATCCAAGCTTGTAGAGTGTCTGCAGATATTGAGTAATTAACGATTTAGAGAAAATAATATATCCTCTCTATAGAATATATGTATTATTGATTGTATTGTGAGGGAATTTTCACTTCATATTGTGATCTGAGTCTTGTGATGACGAAATCCAAATATTCATCGGGAAGTAGCTCGCGCATGGGCAGACTTGGACAGTATATCGTTAGCACCAAGTGTAAACCGCATAGAGTGCTTTTCTCTCAATACCTCCTGAGTTGCAGAAGCACCAATTCTTGACATGATGGCTAGCAATTCTCCCATGGCAATTGATTTGTGTGTTCAAACTGATTGTCTCACCCTACAATATATACATATAGGTTTTATAGCTGTATTCACAAGCATGATATATATGCTATATACATACAATCCCTCTTCAAAACAAGATTTCTTTTTGGATGAATACTGAAAGGGATTATGGCATTCTACCTTTTCATACCATCTAACAAACAATTAGTGAAATCCTAAATCGTCTAACAACTAACTAGTTCCCTTCAAATTTACCAGAAAAACTTACATATTATGATCCAGGAATTAAAAATTCAGAGGCAGATGGAAGCGTAATTGACACCATGGAGAATCGTCTCCACACAGTAGTCGGATCCAAGTAAGCAGGAGAGAAATTTTGAAACCTAGTTGCTGTTCTGTTCCAATAAATCAAGGAGATAATGATAAAGTTTATCAGCTGATTAGGTTTTAGAAACAGAAAGAATTGAAGATCATAATTCCAAAAGGATGAAGAGCTAGCCAGTTTTATTGGGGCATCACTTAACACGTACTAAGAATGTCATAAACTGTTCTCCCATTTGTATATCGTCCTGTTGGCTTCCCAAAATCGATTCCATTGGGGAGTGTAATTTGCCTTTGCTGAGGTTGCAATGTAGTTGTTGTTTCCTACATCTGCCGCGGAATCGCCAAAGATGAAAAAAGCAGGGAATATTTGCGCTGATGAGCAAGTCATCACTAGCAACAAGTAGACTGTACAAGAATGGAACATAATATTATTCCCCATGGTGAATACTAATTATCGAGCACATGAAATTATATTACACGATTGGTAATAGTGATATATATAACTTTTTAATCCCTCGTTTCTTTAAGAAGTAGGGCACCAAACTTGTATTGAATTTTGTGCCCAAATTTGTATATAAGTCATGAACATTTATTATAGGTTGTATAATATTTTGTTATATTTAATATGTGAGACACTATTTTCCAACATACCTCCTCATGAATGGTCCCACACGTAAAACACAACTTTTCGAGAGCTCATCATTATCCATTGACAAGAGCAAACACAACTTTCAAGGCCGAGTCCTTCATTCATGCCTATAAGACTCTATTCTCCAACACTACGGTCTAGTGGTATTTTTCTCCACTTATAAAATGAGATGTCTTAGGTTTGACTCCTCGTGGAATAATCGAATCTGATACTACATTATCCCATTGTGTGACTTATCACAAATCCTCACCCCTTATTGTAAGTATATTGTGTTATTAAAAAATGGTCCCAACTTGACTTCTAGGGGTCGGCCGGATCGCCATACTTTCATGTGTTGCTTTGCCTCCCTAATCCATAACACTTGCATTTGTTATTAACTACTTTCGGTTGAGCTTAATTAAGGCTGCTCCTCACCATAAGTTCAGAAGGTCAGCACACATTTAACCTTGCTGATCTCTTTATTCGGAATTGGTTAGGTTGCCATTTAATTCCCAGTAATTGGCTTTGTAGCTATGCAACTTGTCCCTGGGGTCGAAGGATTATGGTGAGAAAACAATAAGTCACAGTGCCTAGAGAGTTTGGCACACATTTTACCCATGTTTGGTGCAACCCTCTCAAAAGAAAAAGTGTGCCTCTAAGCCTAAGTATTCCTCAATAATTATGTTTGGTTAAACCCCCAACAGGCTTATATTAGTTAATGAATTATATACAATATGAATATATAAGAGGTTGTAGTGGTATTTGAAGACATTGTATTATTGAGAAAAGAAGTAGTACATATTTTTTGTCTAAATTGAACTCTGTAGTGAAATTTGGTTTTTGACGACGAAAAATTTTGTCGAGAAAGCCTATTATTTTTTTGTAGTAACTAGGACCAAGAAAATTCCAATTCCTAGCCATGACTCATCTCTTGGCCCAAAAATGAGGTTCTCCCTGTTTACTTGAACGGCTGAACGTATGAAATGGCGTTACTATAAGAACTGATATGTTGGAAATCTGACGTTCTGCTAGTGGTGATGAATAATAATAACAAATCGAACTGTACCGGCCTAGAGAGTAGGGACAAATTTAATCGATGTTTGGTGCACAAGTTTTCCGGACAACCCTCTTTCCAAAATGTGAAATAGGTTAAATTAGCTGCAGATTATTGCATGATGTGGATTATATTCCAAACTCTTATAGTCTACTTGTTGCCGGTTACTTGCTCATCAGCCAAAAATAATGTTCCGGAGGCCTATTTTAGTGAGGAAAGAGGGAGAAGGTGCAACACAAAGAGAGAGAAAAGAGAGTTGGAAATTTCTATGATAATTTTTCTCACCACTTAGGACTAGTTTAGGAAGTGCTTTTATATGATTGAAATCGGTATTAGAGAAAATATTTTTGGGTTTCAAAAGCCCTTGAAGTGCTTCCTGCATACTTATTACAGGAAGCATTTGAAGTGCTTTTCTAGGATTAACTTACATTTTTACTAAGGATTGGTTTCGAAAACATTTTCTCAAAAGTGCTTTCAGTCATTTAAACACACTTACCAAACGAAATCTTAGTGTGTGAAATCCTCTCTTCGGATTTCACTATTCAATGACCGTATTTCGTATTTTCGTGAATTTATTTATTTATCGTTAATTTTGGATATTTGGTTAGTTAGATAAAGTTTTATTTTCGTTACTAGCCATTAAAAATCAGTAAACCTTTCCAAGTCACTCTTAGACTTTTTGAATAGAGCTGGATTCCACGTGTGCGTAGGCGAAAACCGTTCGTGGAACGAAGTTATAATGAAGAAGTTATAAGCAAACAAAGTGAGGGGCATATTGGTAATGTGCTGCTTCTATTTATATTAGGCCCATCAATTGGACCAGGCCATTCCATTTCAGAACGAGTGGTGCTAAGCCCACCTCATTGTCTTATCTCTCCACCCACTTTAAAATATAAATATTATCGACAAATATGTCCTCTTAGAAAATGAGTTTTAAGTACTTAAACAATAACCACTAACATTTTGCCACATCAACATTAATTGAAAGTATTTGGTTTTAGCTGGTTTTCATGGCTCAAATCCTATGTGTCTTCAAAACTTAAAGGAAAGAGTAAACAATGTGTTCTATTAGGCTATAGTTTGCAACATAAGGGTTATAGGTGTTTGGATCCTCAGCATAACAGATTTTACATCTCCAGACATGTTTTATTCAATGAAGATCATTTCCCTTTCACAATCCCGAGTGTTTTTCTACACCATCATCCACTTTCTTTTCAATTTTAGAGACACCTCAGCCCTTTCCTTTTTCCATCACTTTTGTACCATCTCCTTCAATCCCTTACATTATACCACAACAATCATCTTCTTCCATACAACAACCTCCATCTTCTTCTCTTACTTCTCTACAATAACCATCCTCACCACCGCCAACCATTATCTCAAAGTCAGCAGCAAACACAACCTTTTCCAATGCAACCACCACCTCCAATTAATATTTCCAACAATGTTCATCCCATGCTTATCAGATCCAAAGATGGAATTTTCAAACCCAAAGCTCTGTCAGCTTCTAAACATCCCATTGATATTATAAATTTTGTTCCTACTACATATTTGCAAGCATCCAAACATGCATACTCATTGGAGACAAGCCATGTTGGAAGAAATTCAGGCACTTCAGTCAACTGGAACTTGAACACTTGTCTCTTCTTCTTCTTCTCCTCAACAAAATCTGGTAGGTTGTAAATGGGTTTTTCAAATAAAGAGGAAACCATATGGTTCTATTGACAGATACAAGGCTAGATTAGTAGCCAAGGGGTTTCATCAACAAGAAGGTGTTTATTTTAGGGAGACTTTCAGTCCTGTTGCTAAACTAGTAACCATACGGATTCTGTTGACTCTTGTTGTTCAATATGATTGGTTTTTAAACCAACTTGATATTACCAATGCTTTTCTTCATGAAACACTCAAAGAAGAGGTTTTTATGCAGCAACCTCCTGGCTTCTTTGTATGGCTTGAAAAAGCCCCAAGGGCCTGGTATGCCAAGTTATTTTAGACTTTGATCTCCTTGGGTTTCTCCAATTCTCAGTCTGATCCTTCTCTTATGATAATTCTGATATGTGTTGATGATATTTTGGTTATTGGTCCTAATCCAACACTGTGCAAAGCTTTTATTCAAAAGGTTCAATCAGTTCTTTTTTGTTAAAGAGTTAGGTGCTTCACACTATTTCTTGAATTTAGAAGTTTATATATTTTCTGAGGGCATATTTTTATCTCAGGGTAGATATGCTTTAGATCTTCTTACTAAAACTCACATGGACAGTTGTAATCGTTGTTCTACTCCTTTTAGTACTCAAAAGTTGGATCATGTTGGTACTTTGTTATCTAATCCTGCAGAATATCGCTCTATAGTGGGAGCTCTTCAATATTTGACTTAGACTAGACCTGATCTTTTCTTTGCAATTAATCAAGTTTGTCAATTTATTTCATTGTCCTCTCTATAGAATATATGTATTATTGATTGTACTGTAAGGGAATTTTCATCTCAAATTGTGATCTAAGTCTTGTGATGACGAAATCCAAATATTCATCGGGCGTTAGCTCGAATGCTTGGGCATACTTGGACAGTATATCGTTAGCGCCAAGTGCAACCGCATAGAGTGCTTTTCTAAAAAAATTATGAGTTGTAGAAGCACCAATTCTTGACATGATGGCTAGCGCAATTCTCCCATGGTAATTGATTTGTGTGTTCAAACTGATTGTCTCAGCCTATAATATATACATACAGGTTTTATAACTTTTCTTCACAAGCATGATATATATGTTGAATTGTAATCTTGTCTTGGGCCAAGACAGTTGATCCGGCCCATACACAAAGAAAAATCCATGCACATGCTAGAAAATTCTAGCAAAGTTCAAGTTGGAGGAAGAGTCTAGAAGAATGGTGAGGTTTCCACCAACATGCAAGATTAGTATAGATAATTCTAGCTTAGGAAGTTAGTGGAATTATCTAGATAACTCTAGCATGATGTTTCCATGCTTCTCCAAGGTTCCATCCATGCCTATAAAAGGAGAAGGCATCTACACCATTTGAAACAACCAAGAGAGCAAGTAATAAGAAGTGAGAGTGTGAAGAAGCAACAAAGCTTCTAAGAGTGTTTGAGTGTTTCCTCTTGTACTAAGTTTGTGAGTGAATAAAAAAAAATCTTGTGTAATACTTTGAGTATTCTTTCTTCCTCTTGCCTATCAATTCCGCTGCATTACATTCTTCTTTGTGAGATAAACATCTCCAAAGTAGTGAAGTCTTTTTAAGCCCCAACAATATATGCTATATACATACAATCCCCTTCAAAACAAGATTTCTTTCGATGAATAATGGAAAGGAATTAGGGTCTGTTCTACCTTTAAATACCCATCTAACAAACAATTAGTGAAATCCTAAATCGTCTAATGACTAAGTAGTTCCTTCAAATTTTAAAACCAAACAACGTCAATATTAGTTAAAATTTCATGTACACACAAAAGTTAAAACAAACAACATGAAGACTATTTCTAATGTTTCAACCATGCAAAGTTAGAATTAAATTACAAGACGTATACCAAAGCTTCAAAAAAAAGAAATGTAAAAGTAATACTATCATTCATTATCAATATGAAAATGGACAATAAATTTCAAGTATAGTCATTCCAAAACTTATACATAACTTATATAATATGAAGTGAGATGGGTAATATATGCATAGGCGAATTCGAGCTCAAAATAGGGTTGGGTTTGGGTTCGCATGGGTGGGCAAGGTATCAACCCAACCCAACCCACCCCAATAAATGATCGGGTTGAGGTCGGGTTGGGTTTTGGCTGATTTTTTCTTCATTCTAACCCACCTGATCGGGTTTGAAATCGGGTTGGGCATGGGGGAATTCTGGTTGACCCAACCCAAGTTGCACCCCTACTTGTGGATGAAGAAAGTCGGCGGTGTACTAAGAAAGGGGCATCCATTTTTCACAGTTAAACCGGAGGGGAAAAAATAATTTTTCAAGTTTCTTTCTTCTGTACAGTTTCCAGATGGGTATGCTTCGAATATCTCGCGTTGCGTGAACGTGGAAACAAATCGATTTTTGGGATTAAAGAGCCATGATTGTCATGTGCTAATCCAACGCCTTCTTCCGGTTGGTATTCGAAGCCTGTTGCCTTCTGATGTGGTGAACTCGATAGTGAAGTTGTAGAGATTTTTTGTACAGTTGACTGAAAGGTCGTTGCGTGTGTTGGATGTAAAAAAGTGCGAAGATTTTTTCGCCAGCTTTTTTTACCAATATGATTCACGTGATGATACACTTGGCGGATAAGGCATTGCTTGCTGAACCACTATCGATAGATGTATCCAATAGAAAGGTAACGTCGACCCATGGCCTTTGTATTCTTCATCAATTTATAGATGTTAAATAATTACAACCATCACTTTTTGATTTTGCAGACTTCTAGGGGAGTTTAAAAAATTTGTGCGCAACAGGGTAAAGTTGGAAGGATCCATTATGGAGGCATGGATCGCATATGAGTCACTTACTTTTTGTGCAATGTATCTAACTGATGTTGAGATGACTTTCAATCGTCCTCAACGCAACAATGACGGTGGTGTTATAAAAGAGAAACTTTATGTTTTTGCACAAATTGCACGACCGTTTGGTGAGTCACCAAGAGGCGAATCGTTTTCTAAAAAGGACATGAAGGTAGCGCATTGGTTCATACTCAACAATTGTGACGAGATCGGGCAGCTTCTGGATGAGCATGAACAGTTGATCATGAGTGCATATCCTTCACATTTACATGCCGAGAAACACCGTGCATTGTTTCCTCGTTGATTGCGCGAACATGTCAGTTTTGTACGCTTTTTAATCATCACATTTTAGGTTTTTCTTCATTGTCTTGATATGTTCTTCAACTAAAAAGTATACAAATTACTTTAATGTAATAAGTGTTGAAACTGAAGGAAGAGAATTCGCCGTCATACATCAAAGAATTATATAACTTGGCGGTCGGACCATTTCGCGCTGAATTGTACTCAGGGTGTCATGTCAACGGCATTAAGTTTGTGGATGCTCAGCGTGATGACAAGTTGTTAACTCAAAATAATGGGGTCTTCATCCAGGGTGGTGGCGACAGTGTCGATGTTGAGTTTTATGGCAAACTAACAAGTGTTGTACAAGCGTTTTACAAAGACCGGTGTCAAGTGATTTTGTTTAAGTGTCATTGGTTTGATACAAATCCAAATAGGAACGGGAGTATTAAGCGGGACGAAGGGTTAGTATCAGTGAACACTAACACACGTTGGTACGATGAAGATCCTTACATTTTAGCAGCTAAGGCAAAAAAAATCTTCTATCTTGATGACCCCAAGGTCGGGAATGGTTGGAAAGTTGTTCAAAACATTCATCACAGAAACATATATGATATTCCTAACGGAGATAATAATGACGACGACAGCGTGGCTGACCAACATATTTCATCTTCGATAGATTTTGGTATGGAAACACCTCTGGATACCAATGTAATCCAAGAACAGCTTGAGGTAGCTAGAATGACTGAAATTGAAATACTAATTGATTCCATTACAATTGACCTCGGTGATTTGAGACCCTACGATCCACATCACCTCGCACAGACCGAGGATAGTGATGATGAGGAATCATATGCAAGCACTGAATCTAAACTAGAAAGCGAAAATAATGAAAGTGATGACGACGATGTGTATTCTATTTCTAATTCAGACTAAGTAAATGAAAGGGAAGATGGGCAATTATTTTATTGAATGTTAAGATTTGTTTTGCTAACAATTAATTACTTCATTTAAAAAAAATAATTGTTTTGTAAGCAGGTACAAAACAATTACAAATACAGCTTGGTCGACGAATTATTTCGTCGCACAAAATTAGGTTTTAAGCGACGAAATGGATTCGTCGCGCAAAATTTATAGGTTTTAGGCGACGAATTAGTTGTTTGTCGCCTACACCTAAGAAATTTATAGGTTTTAGGCAACGAATTACTTCATTCAGACATGAATAAGTCATTTTTAGCAAATTAAAAGAAGAATGGTGTAAAATGAATTTCTTAGGTTTAGACGACAAACAACTGATTCGTCACCTCAAGTCTCTTTGCGCGACGAAATGAAATCAAAATTCGTCGCCTAAAACCTAAAAATTTGGCAGCAAAATTTTGTGTTGGTTTTAAAAATTTTAATAAAACTGTGCGCGACGAAAAGATGACTTTGAGCGACGAAACTGGTTCATCGCGCAAAAGCCTTTGGGTTTTATTTTCAATGTGCCTTTTCTCTGGTTCTTCTTTCTTCTTCCTCAATCTGCAGACACAATTCCTCCCAATTTCTGAAACTGGTTGCTCGAACCAACCCCAGCTTCTCCCAATTTTTGCAAACTTCTCCGTCCCTCCCTTCATCCCAACCCCCTCCGTTCCTCCCTCTCTCTCTCCGCCACTGACGCTGGTTTTCCGACGACTTTTCAATCCAATCTGGGTACTTCATGGGTCGAGATCACCTCAATCGATTTCTATTGAACTCAGGTACATACTACAACAATAAATCTTCAGAAAATTTCAATTTTGTTTCGATATCTTTCAATTTTTTTACAGATTGTTTTCCTAGGTTTTGATTGTTGTTTGAAGTAAAAATTGAAGTGATGTTAGTGGTTTCTTTGGCTCATTTAGGTTTGTGGGTTTAGGTTTGAAGTAGAAAATGAAGTGATGTATGGGTTTTGATTTTGTTTCGGTATTTTTGGATTATTTTACAGATTGTTTTTCTCGGTTTTGATTGTTATTTGAAGTAGAAATTGAAGTGATGTTAGTGGTTTTTTTGGCTCATTTAGGTTTGTGGGTTTAGGTTTGAAGTAGATATTGAAGTGATGTATGGGTTTTGATTTTTTTGATTCCGATTTTAATGAGTGTTTTTGGGTGAATTTTTGACAGTGGCTGCGACCTGTGTGTGTGTGTACTATGTCTGTGTTTTTGGGTGAATTCCTATTGTGAATTCTTAGGCTTCAGATGTTAATCTTTGTCAGGTAAAGATTGCATTTTTCAGTGACCAAATCTGATGATAATAATTGATTCAGTAGTTTATGTTCGTTGACTGCGAAATGAGCCCAAAAATAATTAGCTATGTGAACTTCTTTGGATCCTGCTTGTTTGATTTCTGGTTATATATATTCGTTTGTTGTGATGTAGTTATGTATTGTTTCTAGAGTACATTGTACCATTTGAGTTGATGAATTGTTAGAAAATGTATGTTAAAGTTCTCATCTTTTGGTAATCGTTTTGTTTGTTTGAAGGGATTCTGTGTCGAACTGCATTGCATGTGTATGATAAGTTTGTCTCAGTGTCATATGAAAAAGATGGAGAAAGAAAGCCTTTTTCTGAAATTATATGTGAACTGCTGCAAATGCGGAATAAGTTGTTCGATTGGTATAAGAAATAATTTTGTGTTCAAAAATTAGAAGCCAATCAATATGAACCGTCTTTAATTTTCTGTTAAGGCTTAATGTTGAAATTTGTATCCTCTGCAGCTCATTCAGTCGAACGAATCATTAAGGCTTAGTATATGGTCATTTTTAAGGTCTTAAATAATTTTGTTCACAAATAAGAAGCCAATCAATATGAACT
Organism: Gillenia trifoliata; assembly: GCA_018257905.1. Classification (NCBI taxonomy): domain Eukaryota; kingdom Viridiplantae; phylum Streptophyta; class Magnoliopsida; order Rosales; family Rosaceae; genus Gillenia; species Gillenia trifoliata. The sequence continues at coordinate 29,239 of JAEHOF010000197.1, forward strand.
GTCTTAGATTTTCCATAAGATTGTATGTGATGTATGTGTGTGTGTGTGCGTGTGTTGTGAGTATGTGTGTTATTAATATGTGTGTGCTATGTGCTATGTATGTGTGTTGTGTGTGTGTGCGCTGTGAGTATATGTGTGTCAAGAACCGCTGTGAGTATGTGTGTGTGTGTGTGCGATGTGAGTATGTGTGTATGTGTGTTGTGAGTATGTGTGTGTGTTTGCTCTGTGAGTATGTGTGTGTGTGCACTGTGAGTATGTGTGTGTGCGTTGTGAGTTGTGTGTGTGTGCACTGCGAGTATGTGTGTGTGTGTGTGCGCGCTGTCAGTATGTGTGTGTGTGTGCGCGCGTTGTCAGTATGTGCGTGTGTGCGCGCTGTGAGTATGTGTGTGTGCACGCTGTGAGTATGTGTGTGTGTGCTGTGTACATGGATTAGTTGAATTAACTTTTTCGACACACACATATACTTCTGAATCTTTTATGGTCTATATATAGGGGAGGTTGAGTATTGTGCTTAGGTTGATAAATTAAAGGACTAGTATGTATGTTAAATGATAAATTAAAAATAATATGAAAGTGGGCACGTTTCCTATGTTAAAGGACTAGTATGTTTGATGTAGTATTAATTTGTTGTTTGATATACAAACTATCAAAAATATACAAATTTGTTGTTGGATGTAGTATTGATTTTGTTTGCTTAATATACAAATTAGTTTGTACCTAATTTCAAAATAAGAAAATAAATATACAAATTTGTTTCAATGTTTAAAATCCAAAAAAGCAAGTACATTAAATGTTTATTTACAATTTATTTAATATTTATTTATTTAACAATTTGTAACTGGCTCAATTTACAGATGTCGGGTTTGATTTCTACACGTTGCCGCTCTAGTCCTAGTTTAGCTCCATCACGGTCGGCTAATGCTGCGGAGCTCGCGTCAGGCGTTCTGGATGTCTCCGAGGGGCCTGTCTCGTCCACTGCTTTGGTGACGCATCCCCCAGTCAGTGCATATCAGGCTCACCAGCGACGTCGTCCCGAGGACCAAGCTCCTCAGGCACCCGGGACATCCATAATTAACTGCAAAGGCTCACAGACAGGTAATATACCCCTACCCCCAATCTTTTACATTTTTGTTGGAATGTTTACTACCATATTCAAATTAATTGATTGCATGTTGCAACTATTGGTACGATTATCAAATTTGTTGCAAATGTTGTGTGGATATGGATGTGGATGTGTTGTATTATTGTTTGCAGGTTATGGAAAATGTCAGACTTTTAAGGGAGGTTCTGTTGAATTTTCTGTAGAATTTTTAGTACACTTTTTAACCATGAATTTGTTCTTTGTTTTGGCAGCGAAGAAAAAGACTTGGGGCCCTTGCAGACAGATGAAGTCTGCGCAGATCACACGTGCGACTTTTGAAAAGATCGCCATCACGTATGCTTCTCAACACCGGGCTGCTTCTATATTTGACCAGCACAACACCTTGGTTCGTGACATAGGGTCGATACTACGTGCCCATTGCCCTATGAGATGGGAAACATGGAGATCAGTCCCAAAGCAAACGAAGGATGCGATGTGGCATGAGTTGTCGGTGAGTGTATTCAATACTTTCTACTACTTTTTATAATTAAGTCTAATATTATTTATACTTTAATAATAGTTTTTCATATTTGTAGATCAACTTTAATACTAAGGACCTGGATGCCGACCAGACAACGTACATAGATGAGCTCTTCACAAGTCGGTACAAAGAGTGGAAGAGCGACTTCCACAACCATTTTAAGATGTATCCAGACGCGTTGACTGTTGTAGCCCAAGGATTCCCTCAGGAGTTGCTGGAACGGCTTCAGGATTGGGAGTGGTTATGTAACCACTTTCAAATTGGAAAACCGACGAGAGGTAAATTTACTTTACAGTTTTTAATTTTATTATAATTTTATATTTATGAATTTTAAATTTTAACCTTCTTTTATTATTTTTTTTAGGAAGGTGCAAAGTTTCCGGAGATTGACATGTTCGAGGAAGTTTATGTCCTCCCTGGTGATGAGACGGCTCAGTAGCTCCATGTAAGTTTCTCTAATTACCTGTTACTTTTGTTCCTTTTTTAATTATTATAAACAATAATATTTATTTTCTTATTACAGGCCACTATGGTAGAGAAGAGCAATGCTCTTCTCGAAGAAGTGGCATCGCAGCTTCCGTCCGAGACCCCTATCGAGGAGGTGACTCCAACTGAGGATGCTAGTCTTCATATACTAAAGAAGACACTAGACCAGACCCTTGGTCGTAGGTCTGGTAGAGTTTACCAAGGGATGGGGAAGGCCCGATTTCGTGACATGGGTGCCTTATCTTCTCAAAATAATTCGCATCGGGTTAACACGTTGGAGCAGGAAGTGCAGAACCTGCAGAGGCAACTTGTAGTTCAGGGCAACCAGATGAGCCACATCTTACACGCTCTTCAATTGTCCGGCATTTCACTAAATGTCCCATCATCTGATTTCTAGCCACCAGGTTCCTAGTCCCCTCCCTCACCATATTTCCCGCCGGCATCTCAATAGCCATTTCGTTTTAGGATTCTAATTTATTTCTAATTTTTATTTTGTACGTACATTTCTTCATATAATATAATTTATTTTTCTACATTGTTTGTTATATTTTATTGTCTTTTAAATACCAATTAATTCATTAAAATAATTTAATTAATTAATTCAAAAATAAAATTCAAAAAAATAATTAAATAATTAAATTGATTGAACTTATATTATTAAATATTTGGGGGTTTTTAGTTTAAATACCAAATTCAAAATAACTTTAAGTTAAAATAACATATTTTTAGTTTAGGTACTAGTTGAAAAGTCAAATTAATTTGCTAGTTAAAATGACAATAATGTTCAACCCTACCATCACAAAGTCATAGCCATTAACCTTTCCAATGAATTGTAACTAACAAGCATGAGTACGAATTTTTTTACAAGAAATTTTTTTTTATTACGTTAATCGCTTAGGGCGTAGGGTCTAGTTCTCGGATTTTGGGCTTCGCCTAAAACCCGAGACCTACACCCTAAGCCCTAAGCTCCTCCCAAGGACATTCTAAAACCCTAAACCCAAAATGATCAACCCCAAACCTTGACCGACCTTTTAAAACTCTAAACCCTCAAAGTTAACCCCGAGCTCTAAAGACTTTATAAAATTAGAAGAAATAAACTTGAGGACAATATAGTAATCTCTCATATTTTTTTATTTAGTCATAGGATCACTTGCAATAAAGTTTGTGGCTTATCATAAATATTTAATTAGACTTGGTATTTTTCTTTAAATATGGTATTTTTTCTTAAAACCTATACCCAACTTGGTATCTAATATGAATTTACCTTAAATATTTTGTGCGACGAAACAAACATCGTCGCCTAAACTTGTAGGTATCTTGCGCGACGATAATTTATTCGTTGCCTGAGTCTATTGCGACGTATCTTTTCGTCGTCAATAGTCATCCCGCAAAAGTGCAGGAGCGACAAATGTATTTTCTTCGTCGAGCAAATGCTTGCTCTACGGGCTTTGCGCGACATTTCCACGACGAATGAATAATCGCTCAAATGTTTAGGCACCGAATTTGGGGCGACGAATTTGGGTCTTGAGCGACGAAATCTGTTTTGTCACCCAAATACTTTTTTCTACTAGTGAGTTGACTATACAAGTATGGAACATAATATTATTCCCCATAGTGAATACTAATCTAGCATGAAATTAGGTTACACGAATTGTAATAGTGATATATATAACTTTTTAATCCCCGTTTCTTTCAGAAGTAGGGCACCAAACTTGCATTAAATTTGTGCCCAAATTCGTATATTAGTCATGAAATATTTATTATGTAAGTTGTATAATATTTTGTTATATTTACGATGTGAGACACTATTTTCCAACATACCTCCTCATGAGTGGTCTCACACGGGAAACCCCTTCTTACATCGGGAACTAGTGATATGCAATTTTTCGAGAGCTCGATCATTGTCCACTGACTAGAGCAAACACAACTTTTCGAAGGCCTAGTCCTTCATTCATGCCCATATATAAGACTCTATTCTCCAATACTACGGTCTAGTGGTATTTTTCTCCACTTATAAATGAGACGTCTTACGTTTGACTCCCGTGAATGACGAATTCGATACTACATTATCCCATTGTGTGACTTCTCACAAAAAACTCACCCCTTACTGTAAGTATATTGTATTATTAAAAA
>JAEHOF010000114.1:0-36888 GCA_018257905.1 Gillenia trifoliata
AGAATGCCAATCCCTCACCTATAAATATGGGTGTGATGTTGTAGTGAAGTAACCAATCAAGTAACAAAGAAGTAAGAATATAGAGAGAGATAAGTAAGAGTAGTCTTGCAGAAGTGTGAGTGGTCTAGAGTTTGTCTCTAGAAAGTCAGTGAGTGTCATTGCTTCAAAAGTGTGTCTTTAAGAGTTTGTGTGTTGTAATATTTTGTGTGTGTTGTAATATTTTGTGTGTGTAATACAAGTAATTTGTTTACTTGTGTTGTCTCTCCAACACTTGTGTTAGAGTTTGTACTCTAATTTTTCCTCAACATCCTGCTCATGAATTAAGCATCTCAACATCCAACCACTCTCAGTTGGCCACGAGGGGCGAAGAACTAATGGTAGCAGTCTCATAACAAACGTTAGGTTTCAGAAGGAACCAAAATCTATATCAAAGTCTTCTGCATGACTTTGACAGCATTGGTAGAAGTTTACCGAGTAGTCTAATATGCTTGAAATGTCAGTCATCCACACGCTATTGACAAAATTCTTCAATCTCAACTTTAGCCCAAAACAGTATATGATTGTTCGATCGTAATTGCTTTCCAGAATTGCTAATCATTCAGATGCAAATTAGAACCGAGAAAGTAGTGTTCACGCTTGAATTCCTCCATGTTCTTCCTATTCTTTTTCAGCTTGCTTCTTCTGTCACGGTACCATTGTGCGAAGTTTATGAGATAAGTCCTGCTACCATTATCAGAGGACAAACTCTTGTCTCCCCCGGCCAGGTTTTCAATTGGGATTCTTCAGTCTAATAATAACTCTGATAATAATAAGTACGTGGGGATATGGCACAGAGTATTTTCCACACGAAAAGTTGTATGGGTGGCCAACAGAGAAAAGCCGATTGCAGCTTCAGACAGCTTAGCGAGTTTGAGAATAAGCAGCAAGGGGAATCTGGAAGCTTGTAGATGGAAAACAGAATTCTCTTTGGTCACCGAAAGATATTTCGATTATACATTTAGGGGGTTCAGCTGCAGCTCTTTTAGAAGACACCAGAAACTTTGTCGTAAAGATGATGATGCAAGGCTGATCCATTGTGGCAGAGTTTGATTATCCTAGTGACACACTTCTACCAAGTATGCTGCTGAAGTTCGATAGGAAATCTGGAGACACGAATTTCTGACTTCCTGGAGAAGTAGAGTGATCAGCAGCTGGCTTGTTCTTGGTTGGACTTTCCACGGCAGGTTCCATCTCAATTGGCGTTTGGATTAATGAATCGAAATAACCCTACTGGAGAACTGGGGCATGGGATAAATCAATGTTCATTGGGGTACCGGATATGAACAATCAATATTGAAGTGGATTCGATCTAATTGATATGTGAACCAGGAACAAATCTTTTTCTTATAGGTAATTTGACAATACTCTTTCATATCTTCACATCTCTTCGGACGGAGTACTGAGTTTTAAGCTTCGTACAATGGCTGGAACTGGAGGGTTGATTAGGAGGGGGCACGGTGAATCCAGCATGTGATATTTATGGAACATGTGGACCTTATAGTTTCTGCAAAGGTTCATGAATCTCCAAATCCAAATTGCAAATGTTTGAAAGGGTTTGTAACAAAATCAAATGAGAATGGAGCAATGGAAACAGGACTGGGAAGTGTGAGGAAAAAGAATTGTTTTGTGATCAGAGTAACACAAGCAGGTCAGTGATCGGCGTCAGGAGGAAAAAAAGATGGGTTTAGGAAGATGGTCAGATTAAAGCAACCAGATTTTCATGAACTTATAAAAAATCTTGGAAGCTGGCCGAAGTGCAAAGATACGATGTCTGAATAATTATTCTTATTTCTTGTCAGGCTTATGCACAGGTTAATAATATAGGGTGTTTTGGTCTGGTCCAGTGACCTTATTGATATACAAGTTTGCCTTTGGCAGGTTGGATCTTTATATTCGCTACTTCACACGAGAATTAATTAAACAAATGAGAATATTTCCTGCAGAATTCTAATTGGAAATATCTGTTATTTCCTGTCTCGTACTTTATGCATTGCAATTTACAAATTCATTTTCCGAATGAAGAGAAAGCCAGTAGCTAATTGCCAGCCTCACTGCTGTTGGTTTTGTCAGTTTCCTGAGTGCCATAGCGTTGGCGTGCACAGACTGCGAGCTAAAAAGGGTAAGAGAATAATAGAGTGAGCAGCTGGTGCATTAATTAGTATGTAACTTTCATGCATAACTTCATAAGAACGCATTTACTGATTCATATCAAAAACTTGATAACGATGTTGTGATGAAGTTGCTCACCAGTTGTTATATCTGCAAATCAGGAAACATAAAAAGAAAAAACAATGTTCTTTCCATTGACTCATCATACGGGTGAAAATTCGTGTGACAATATTCAAGAGCCACATGAAAACATGATCCGTCGGAGCTATTCATCTACGATTTTGACAGCATATTAACTGCTACAAACAATTTCCCAATATCACCCGAACAAACTCGGGAAAGGAGGTTTCGGCCCTGTTTACAAGAGTGACTATTTTTTTTTCTTTGTAAAGAAAATATTGTATTGCAACACTATTTACAAGCCTACAACTGATACAGACATGAATCGAATGTTTAATTTATGGGTAAGCTACAAGAAGGGAAGGAAATAGCAGTAAAAGACTATCTAGCAGCTCGGGTCAAGGCATAGGAGTTCAAGAATGAGTGCTGTTGATCTCAAACTCCAACATAAGAATCTTGTTAGGATGATGGGCTGTTGTGTCAAAGACGGTGAGAAGTTACTGATTTATGAGTTCATGCTGAACAGAAGCTTGGATACTATTCTATTCGGTTAGTTTCACTGCAAGTTTTATGTTTTTCAATGAAATTTCTCTTTGTTAAATATTGTTCTTTTGTTACTATTATTTGAATCCTTTAGCTTTTTGAGGTAGAGCTACGGTGCTGCAAGCATTGAATGCTCACACCCGATCTCACCATTAAAGGAGGAGGAGGGAGGAGAGAGGGGGAAAAGAGGGTGAGATCGGTGTGGCGTTCAGTAGCTGCGACCTTGCTTGTAGCCAGTCCCCCTTTTTTGATCCACCACTACTTATTCTTTTGTTACTATCATTGATTTACATTGCAATGGATTTATCGATTAGATCAAAAGCGCGAGAAACGAGAGCTTGATTGGGCTAGACTTCACTACTTTGGAGATGTTTATCTCCCAAAGAAGAATGTAACGTGTGAGAATTTGATAGGCAGAGAAAGAAAGAACACTCAAGGTAATACAAAAATTTTACTCTCCACACAAACTAGTACAGAGGGAAACACTCAAGCGCTCTTAGAAGCTTTGTTGCTTCTTATTACTTCTCATGGCACTCTTACTAGCACAACTTGCACTCTTAGTTGTTGTATCACATAACAGCACCTCACCTATTTATAGAGGCAAGGTTTGCCAACTTTGACATTGCTAGAACTTTCTAGCTAATGCTTAACAACCACACAATTTTTACAAGATTCTAGATTTTCTACAAAAATCCTTAGATATTTATGCATGCATTCCACCAACTTGAATTTGCTAGAACTCTCTAGCATGCCATGAATCTTTCTTTGTGTATGGGCGGATCACTTCTCTTGAGAGCCAAGACAAGATTATCATTCAACAGTTTTTATGTTTCAATGAAATTTCTCTTTGTTAAATATTGTTCTTTTATTTACTATTATTTTGAAATCCTTTAGCTTTTTTGATCCACCACTACTTATTCTTTTGTTACTATCGTGATTACATTTGCAATGGATTTATCGATTAGATCCAAAGCGCAGAGCAGAGCTTGATTGGGCTAGGCAGCTTCCAATATTCAGGGAGTTGCTAGAGGACTTCTTTATCTCTCACACCATGATTCTCGTTTGAAGGTAATCCATAGAGATTTGAAGGTCAGTAACATTCTCTTGGATGAGGAATATGAACCCAAAAATTTCAGATTTTGGATTGGCGCGAATCGTTGAATCGACACAGAGCCTAGCAAATACCCACAAGGTTGTGGGAACACTGTATAGCTTCATTCTTTTCCTATTATTGGAAGTTTTCTTAAAGACCAGAAACAAGAGACAATTTTTTCAGTTATTAATACAGATGAATTGCTTGTGCAGCGGCTATATGTCTCCTGAGGCACGCCAAACAGGATATTTTCTGAAAAAATCAGTGTCTATAGTTTTCTGAAAAAATCTGCTATTGGAGATTATGGCGGCAGAAAAATACTAGCTTCTATTGCAACGAGGAACAGCACGGATTTTTGAAAACATGTAAGCTAAACACTCAAAAAATCTTCATATTGGGTTTGTGTTTTTAAGCTAAATACAACAGATTCTAACAATTGTAGGCAACATTCATATATGAATTTTGTCGTTTATGTGCTATGGAATGAAGGCAGAGGACTGGTTGCTAGAGGTGAAGTAATGGGGGGATTCTATTCGCCATCCAGAAGTAACCAGATGCATACATATCGGACTTCTATGCGTGCAGGACAAGGCTGAAGATAGGCCAACCATGCCGGACGTAGTTTTCACTCTAAGTAGTGAGACAGATCTTCCACTACCTAAGCAGCCCATATTTTCTAATTTCCGAAACTCAGTCTCTGATCCTCAACCCCAGTATGACAATATTTTCTCTGCCAATGAAGCTATAACTGTGATTGAGGAAGAGGCGGTAAGCAATAGACCGTAAATCTTCTGTTGAGTACATATTGCGATGATTTATTATCCTCGAACAATTTCACAATTACAACAGTAGACCAGGGTGACAGATAATCCGAAACATTTCATTGAAGGAATTCTTCTTATGAACCTTATTTTCCACTACAAATACGAATGGATCATGCATGTGGAAATGGCAATCATGATATGGATGGACAAACAAAGTGATGACACTTCCCGCAATGCAGATTGCCTTGAACTTAGCGTTTTAAGTAACGATTTTGGTCGAGGCGGATGCCTATCTCGAAAGCATAAAATAAATTTCAAGATGTAAAACTCAACTACAAGAAAAACCGCAAACAAAAGCACTTCAATTCTCGGAAAACAATGTTTAAGGCTTTAAGCAGCAGTACAAACACATCATAGCACTGGTAGTCTACTTAATGTATCTTGTCCCGTTCATCGTACGCTCATGAATTAGGCATCTCAACAATCATATTTACCCAAATAATATCTATGATATTTTCAATCTGCAGGAGATCAACCACTCTCAGTTGGCCACGAGGAGGAAAACGTGGTGGCAGTCATAACAAACGTTAGGTTTCAGAAGGGACCAAAATCTATGTCAAAGTCTTCTGCTTGACTTTGACAGCATTAGTAAGTTTGCAAAGAGTAGTCTAATGAAGAATTTTTAGTGTTTGTATATTGTATTCATCATGGTGTAAGTACAATAGAAGAGAAATATATAGAAGATTACACAACAAGCTAGATCCAATGGTAACAAGCCATGGACCTCCGTCCTTAATCTAAGCCTAATTTCTGGTCTTGAGACTAATTACAAGGCAAACAGCCGCCAAATATGAAGTAAGCAGGTGGTTAACCAAAGCATAGCTCTAAGCTAACTAGAAGAGTGATAACCTACTGCCCTAACTAATAACTTTCAGCCTAGCTATTATCCGATGAATACAAGAAACGATCGAACAGCAAGGCGGAGAGATAAGACTAACTTGTTAGACTAACATGGCCAGAGGTTCACGACCAGATCCGATGAGTTGATTTCTTAATACTCCCCCTTAAAATTTGGATCGAAATTCATGGATCTAAGCCTTGAACAATAAACGTTGAGCGAGTAGAAGCCAAGGTTTGGTAGATATACGCTGGTTGATCGTGACTTGAAGTGTACACGAGTTTCAATGACTTTGGTGAACTTGATCATGTACAAAATGACGATCCACTTCAATATGCTTGGTTCTTTCATGAAACAACTGGATTTGAAGCTATATGCATGGTTGCACGATTGTCGCGATTGCATATACATTGGGCACGTGTGCGGGCGAGTCCCAGTCACCCAGGTAAACTTTTCAACTTCGTCGGTTCACAAGCAAGGGATGCCATGCATTCGATGTGCATACCCACTTGCTGGACTAACGGCAACCCGTTTGTTTTTACTTTTCCAAGTCACGGAGTTTCCTCCCACAAAGGTGCGATGATACATTGTTGACTTTCGATCAGAGAATTTCTATTTCTAGTGCATCGGTGCATCCGCTGATGTTTGAGTGACCATTGTTATTAAGTAGAAATGCCTCGGCTTGAAGTGAACCTTTCAAGTACGAGGAATTCTCTTGGTATTATTGAAGATGTGATGCGATGATTGCATGCGTAGTTAGTTCACTAAGCTCCTTTGCATAGGAAATAAATTAAATTAATGGTGAAAGGATAAATCAACTTACCAACAAGGCGGCGATGAATATTTGAAAATACTATGAGAGAAATCCTTTGACATCTAAGTTGAGTTTGCTATCCAAGAGAGGAATACGTCTTTGGTTTTGCAATCTTGAAGATTTTAGCCATTGAGAGAAGATCAAGGACATACTTGCATTGGTTGAGAGTCATTTGGAGGAGGTGGCCATTTCTATCCCAAAATACTTCAAGACTACGAGGTCACTTCGAAGCGCTTAAACTTCGTATGCAAAGGCGACTTAGTGATGTGTCTCTTATGCATTGTCACATTGATGATAAGATCGTCCGTACAGTGCCACTAGAGGTGCTAGCTTGGCCATTCGCCTGAAGCAAAGAAGAGTGACATTACTTCTCTTAAACGAGAAGCCAAGAAGTACAAAACTCAATTTTGGAGTACCGAAGCTCGAGAGATTGCTTGAACCATAGATGGCTTTGTGAAGTTTACGCCATACTGAGCTTGTGTTCTTGGGAATGACGGTGTGATTTCATGTATCGTCTTCTTAGAATCACCATGCAAGAAAGACATTTTTAACATCCATTTGATAAAGGGACCATTTCAAATTCACGGCAAGCGCGGGAGGACTCATTAGTGTTCATCTTGGCAAGCTGGAGCAAAAGTCTCCTTATAGTCGTGCAAATGTCACGAGTGAACCATTGTGCCACTAGCCTGGCACTTACATATGGATTCTATGGTCCCGTGATTGAACTTTGTTTTGAAAATCCACTTGCTTCCCATGACTTTCTTTCCTTTGGGAGCTTGACCACACTCAAAATATTATTGTCATCTAATGCTTGAAGTTATTGCGTGCGTTGCCTTAACTACCATCTTTGGTAACATACGGACTTCATGAGAAAGTTGCGTGGTTCGGCCAAGCACTAATATTTGGCTGGGGGAAGGCACGCGATGTGATGAAGGCAGTTGTTGTAGTTGACATCTTTGAGAGAGTGGATACTGGAAGCATATTTAGTAACATATTCTTAAAGTCGTGTGGGAGGATGTATACATCACCGAGGGAGGATTTCTTGAGGTTCTTGAGAAGCTAGGAAGGCTTGAAAGAGTCTCTTGAATATTCGATTCTTCTTATGCACCTTCGCTTAGCTTCAGTTCTGGTGGTACACGATGTCCAATTTCATCTGTTTCAAGTTCCTTATCCAATGGGAAGTCCATGTGAGATGCATGGGTGTTGGGACTAGAAAAGGTTGAAGCGTCTTACACGATCGAGCCTTTCTCGGAGAATTTGTGAGAAAAAGCTTTGAGACTCATCAAACTTGACATCTCGAGACTTTTAGCCTACAGTGAGTGGATTGTGGCACTTATATCCCTTAAATGTAGATAGATATCCAGCTTCGAGACAGAGGCTCTGAGTCCCAGCTTGTCCTATCTGTGAAAATTGAATGTGCACATAGCAAGTGCATCCAAACAATCGAAGATGAGAAATGTCAATCTTTTGCCTTTTAAGACTTATTATGGTGATTTGAAATTAAGAACCTTCTTGGCGATGCATTAATGACATACATGTTGTAAGGATACCTTGAGACCGGAAATTTCTTGGGAACATTTGTTTGGAACATCGAAACTCTAACTTTTCAAGAAGATCTCTATTTTCTCACAAACGCTCCATTTCTTTGTGGGTTCCTACACAAGCTGATGCGATGAATAGTACCATGAGTGCTCGAAATGTCAGTCATATTGTTAGATGTATATTCGATACCATTATCGATGCGAGAATGCAAATTTTTATGAAAATTGATTAATGACAAGTTTATGAAAATTCTTGAAAGCATTTAAAACTTCGCACTAAATTTCAAAGTGCAGCCATGTAGTTCTTGAGAAATCATCTACAAAGGTTACATAAAATCGATAACCATCAAAAAGACTCTAAGGAGTTTGGTCCACGAACATCGAGTGCACCATTTCAAAACACTTGGTGTCATGGTGGGAATTAGGGAATGGAAGTTTGGTAAACTTAGACATATGTGGTCTACACTCGTATGAGGTTTACCAAAAATTTGGGAACAAAGTGGATAAAACTTGAGCAAGCGGATGACCAAGGCGTTGATGCCATAAGGATTGTTCTTGAGCGGGGTGTGAAATTAGCTTGAAAACATTTTAATAGCGGCCCAGAGTAACAAGTAATCTGAGACCATTGAGAAAGAAACCTTCACCAATCATCTTAACTGTGCTTTCGATCTGAAACACGACACCATGGGAAGAAAAAATAACTAGACAATCAGTAGGTTTTGTTGTTGTCAGCGACAAAGAGTTTTACGGGAAATGAGGTACAAGCAATGCAGTGGACTGTTTAATTTTTGACAAGAAATTTATTTTCCTCGTCCGACAAGCTAAGAAGGTACCCCGCACCGTTTACATGAGAAACATGGGATGGTTGTGTGAATTTTCAAATTCATGTAAATCGATTAATTTGTTTGTCATGTGATGGAGGCACTTGAATCTACAATCCAACAATCACTAAGTATATTTGATATTTAAGCGAGTTGAGAAAGCACTCATGATACTTGAGGTGGTATCTTCTCGGGTTATCAAGGTTGTATGCAGCAAAAAACTAGCAAACTTACACAAGTAGAAGCCGATTGAGTTTCAAGCTTGTCTTGTCATTGATTTCTTTCCGTGTCATGACAAAATCATTGAGCAAGGCCGCGAGGATTTGACATGAAGTTTTAATTCCAGCCAGTCAACGATTCGAGGAGATTGGAGAGGTGGTGAGGATTGGCTGGGCCCGAGATTAATAGTGATACTTCTTTGACACGAATTTGGTCCTTTTGGTTTCTTTGTTCTCTCTCCAAACTTTGGTTTCAACTTTGGTTCCACATAGTCTTCAACCTTCGGTGTTGAACAAGGTTTTCTCCTTCTTTGCATGCTTACCGAGGTCTCTTTTAAGTTGAAACACCACAGTACGCATTATTTGATTTCCATACATATCTTTGACATCATTCCAAAGAACACGAGAAGACTCGGGAATCAGATATTGCGATTAAGGGTTCCATGGAGTTGAGCCATGACATGACAGTGGTCTTGGGACACCCAAGCTTCATAGTTTGAAGCGACATCACGGGCTTCACTTAACTTCCATCGATGAAGCTCGGCTTAGATCTTCCATCAAGAGGCCAGTGATATAGCTCACCGACCATGGAAGATAATTGAATTCGATCGAGTATCTGCGGAACTTAAGCGGTTTTGGATTTGGATTTCCATCGACGAGATATGATTGAAGTACTAAGCGGCAGCCAGACTTTCAACCTCTACGTTGAGAGAAGATGCCATTTAGTAACAACTGACGAAGGCGATATACGAGAAGCGAGGACCGATTATGATTCTGCTGCGTGCCATGAAGCATTTTTAGTGTTTGTATATTGTATTCATCATGGTGTAAGTACAATGGAAGAGAAATATATAGAAGATTACCTGACAAGCTAAGATCCAGTGGTAACAAGCACGTGGACCTCCACCCTTAATCTAAGCCTAATTTAAGTGCTTGGAACTAATTACAAGGCAGCTTGACATAAATATGAGTAAGCATGTGGTTAGCAAGCATAGCTCTACAGCTAACTAGAGGAAGGTGATAACCTACTGCCACTAGCCCGATAACTTCGTACTAGCTATTGCGGAAATGAATACAGAAACGATCTGGCTAACTGACGAGATATAAGACTAACCTGCGGCCAGACTAACGGCGATGTTCTGACCAATCGATGAGTTGATTTCTTCCAATATATAATATGCTTGAAATGTCAATCATCCACATGCTATTGACAAAATTTTCAATCTCGACTTTTTAGCCCAAAGCGATTATATGATTGTTAGATCGTATTGCTTTCCGCGGGAATTTTAATCACGTCCCGGATGCAAATTAGAGCAGAAAGTAGTGTTCATGCTTGAATTCCTCCATGTTCTTCCCTATTAACTTTTCCCCGACTTGCTTCTTGTCGCGGTACCATTGTATGTAAGTTTATGAGATAAATCCTGCCTTACCATTATCGGAAGAGGACAAACTCTTGTCTCCCGGCCGGGTTTTGAATTGGGGATTGCAGGTCTGTGTAGCTAGGTAATAATAAGTACGTGAGGATATGGAACAAGAGTATTTTCCACGAAAAGTTGTATGGGTGGCCAATAGAAAAAAGCCGATTCGGCTTGGTGGCTTGCGAGTTTGAGAATAAGCGGCAGAGATGCAGGCTTGTAGATGGAAAGCAGTCTCTTTGGTCACCAGAGATATTTTGGTGCCATGTAATGTAGTTCAGTATGAGTTCTTTTGAAATGCTTCGTAAGCTTTGTCGTAAAGATAAGCGATGTAGGAGGTGATCCGTTATCATGAGAGTTTTGATTATCCACAATGATACACCGAAGAAATCTTCACAATAATTGTTTTAATATTTCATAAGTTTCAATTTACACAAGTATGTACCATATAAGAAAAGAAAGAGACAAGCCGAGTTACCGAATGACTTCTGGTAGTAGGCTGACCTCTATAGACAAGAAAGAAGCTCTTGATTGCAGAATGACTTAGTGACCAGGTAAACCTACGCTTCAATCTAATCCTTAAAAAATAAGGAGATTACACTAATACCAACACACGTAACCTAATCGGTCATCTTATTTAATCAGGATAGATGGCCCAGTGGCTGTGAGAACACTCGTATACGAGAAGACGTCGGCGCGACGAAGGCATGCGAAGTTCGATTGGGCGGAAGACGACCCTCACGAGGGTTGCTCTGACCAACCGATGAGCACAACCAATCGATGAGTAAGCGGTAACTGATACATCATCGAAGCCATCCGATGTGCCATGCGAAGCCCCCATTTATTATGTATTTCAACAACTGCAATCAAAATTTGGATCTATTAAGTTAGTAGATCCCGAAGCTTAGCTAAGAAGCGATGTAGATGGGCGGTAAGCGAGTGGTTTGGTGAAAAAGATCTGCAAAGCGATCATGACTTCTTGTAAGCAGTCTTTGATAACTTGAGATTGAACTTGATTAGAATGAAATGGCAATCCACCTCAAATATACTTGGTTCTACTCATGGAACATCCAGCCTCAGTTCATTTGCTGATTATCACACATAAAGAACATGGAGTGCGAGGAGCTAGGAAGCCTAGGTCGAAAGAAAACTTTTAAGCCATATTGGTCGCGTACGTGACCGCCATTGCTAGATATTCGCCCCTGCGGCGGGCGAGCAACAGCTTGTTGTTTCTTGCTCTTCGAGGTGGCAATTTCCACCAACAAATGTGCGTTGGCAGGTTGTAGATTTTCTGCTCGACTTCATTCACTGTCTTGCGCTTGTCCTTATAGCCAAGATATTAGTAGGCAGTTGTTCTTCATAAGGAATTCCTCGGCCAGATGGAACCGCCGGGAATGCAGCGAGTTCTTTTGACAATGTGCATATGATGCCCCGGTAGGGTACATGCATGGTGGCGGCCATGCTAACGGCATAGGTAATATCTAGTCGGTGATTGTGATATAAATGAGTAAATGCCTTTTGATCTTTGATAGTGCTTTGCATCCAGGGTATGGCCTCTCATCCAACGTTGAGCTTCGGTTTGCAGTCAACGAGGTGTGGTGGCGGAGCTTGCGGTCCCAGCATTTTCTTCCTTGAGTAGATCCATCACATACTAGTTTGATGGATAAGCAATCCTTTGGTGGAGATTTGCCATCTATTCCCGAGAGAAAGTATGACCTCCCCCGAATCGCTTGATGGCAAGGTTTGTTGTAATTAATGCCTTGAGTCTGCAATTTACAGGCTTATCTCAGTGATGATCAAATCATCAACATATATAAGAACCATAAGTTTCCTTTCCCATTTGTGCGGACAAACGAGGGAAGAATCGGCGTGCGTGTGTGAAACCGATCGTGAGGCCGGCCATGAGCTAAACAGCATGCAAGCTCGAGGTGATTCTTGCTTGAAGCCCATTATATTGCCTTGTGCGATTTACCATAAGTTATCCTTTAGAGGACCATAGCCTAGGAAGTTGCATAGACTTCTTCTTGAAGTTCTCCATGAAGGAATGCATTTTTTACATCCATTTTAGTAGAGAGAGACCATCCTTTATTTATCGCCACGAGAGAAGGACCCTCACGGTGTTCATCTTAACC
This sequence comes from Gillenia trifoliata, assembly GCA_018257905.1. NCBI lineage: Eukaryota > Viridiplantae > Streptophyta > Magnoliopsida > Rosales > Rosaceae > Gillenia > Gillenia trifoliata. Next base: position 12,508 of record JAEHOF010000114.1, read on the forward strand.
TTGAGGCAAATGTTTCTTTATAGTCGACCCCATGCGTCCCGAGTGAAAGCGCGAGCCACAAGGCGAGCCTTGTACCCCTTTCTATGAAACCCATCAGCTTTGAACTTGATTTTGTATATCCGCCGACTGTGACCTTCTTTCCTTGGCGAGGAAAGCGAGAACAAGACTTCCACGTGCGAGTTATCTTCCAAAAGCTAGCAAACTCTTCTCCCATTGCTGTTTCATGGAGGAAGAAGAGGTGCTACTGATAGTCGTTGGTTCACAATGCTGCGTCTAAGCGCACTTACAAAGGCAACATGGGAAGAGGAGACATTGCACTAAAATTATATGTGACTGAATGTCGCTTAAGTATGATCACGTAATCTTGCTAATTTTGTCGGGAGGCTTTCTTGCAGGAGGGTTTCTCCCCGATCACTTGGGCTTCTTGATTGGAATTGATCTCTTCATTCTCACAGCGTACTATTGTCCAGTTGCTCCAAGGTGCTTAATTCATCTTGAGGGTTCTACTCTCAACTCCTACATGCATTAGTTGTAGAGTCTTAACTTGTATCCTTTGGATGGGTAAATGTTTGACTGATGGTAACAAATCGAGTACTTCACTCACGAGTTGTAGCATGCTCAAAATAAATTGTTTCTTCAAATTGGACATCCTTAGAAAACAATGCATTTCTTGTTGACCGGATCAAGCATTTTATATCCCTTTTGAGTGGAGGAATCTTGATGAATATGCATTTAGTTGCCGCAACATCAAGCTTATCTCGATTTTAAGAAAGCTTGAATATATGCATGCAGAACCACGGCCAAAAACTTTGAGGGTGAATGAAGTCAATCTTCTTGCCTTTTAGCACCATAGGGAGATTTGAACCACCAACTTGAACTAGGCGACTTGTTGATGAGATGAGTTGCCGTGGGACGAGCGGTCTCCAGAACCTTTTGGAATACTCATATGTCTCATGAGAGGTTCGAGTTTTTCCAAGAGATCACTGTTTTTCTTTCTCAACACCGATACATTGAGGAGTACCTACAGCTTGTTTGATGGATGATGCCATATTCCAACATAGATATTGAAACATATTGTTTGACATGAACTTCCGAGTGCCATTATCGATCGGAAAATTTTGACATTTGATTGAAATTGGGTTTTAATGTAGATGTGATAATCCTTGAAGATATTGAAGACTTCATTTTTGACTTCATTAGATAAACAAAGCTAATTCTAGTAAAGTCGTCACAAAATAGAACAAAGTATCTAAAACCTTCCATTGATTCAATAGTGGGACCCTTTATCATTGTGTGTATAAGTTCAAGCGAACACATGTTGAAGTTTGGGATTTCTTGGGAATAACTTGTCCCGGTGGATTTTGACAATTTACATGTTTCACGATCAGTGAGGAGCTTACAAACATTTGGAAAGATTTTTGACATTACAAACTCCGAGGGTGAGCTAGTCTCTTATGCCGCCAAGCTGGTTTTCATCTATGGACTTTAACTCGGCGTGCAAGGCTTGATTTTGTGTGGTTTCTACAGAGATAATAAGTCCCATTTATGAAGACCCCAATTGTCTTATGGTGAGAATATCCTGGAAATATTACCATCATTGGATGAAAAAATTGCGACAATTTTAAATTGTTGGTGATTTCCCCAACGGAACAACAATTGGAGCGGAAAAGATGGTACATATAAGGCAGCGGAAGGTGTTTTGGTTGAAAAAAAATGTTAATTTCTCCATTGCACAAAAACGAAGTGATTTTTCATTACTTAACGAGACACATGCGATGGTTTTGAAAAAGATTTAAAAACCTTAAAATTTTTATTTTGTTTGTCATATGATTACGTGGCACGAATCAATTATCAACAATGCATTTCAATACTAGTTAATAATACGTTAGAAAAAAACTTGTAGAATACACGGTGCCTCTTTCTCGGTATTTTCTGATTTTTAGAAGAATTCCGCAGAATTTTCCCAACATAGCGTATGTTGGTCTCCGCCCATATTCGTGACCAGAAGCACCTCCACGTCCTTCTCATGTAAGTAGTTCGCAAACTCGTTGATGAGAGTAAGCGGATTGATGCGTGAACTCGGTGATCCATGGAATGTGGAGGAAGAAGGTTGAGCAGCTGACAACGAGCCACGAAGTGAGCTTTGTTGAGGAGGGGCCCAGCGGTATGATTTTCCTTCTTTGGTGAACTTGGGTTAAGTACGGATGGAGTTCCCAGCACTTATCTTGATATGCCCAACTGACATTATGGTGTTTGCACTTTAGGTGTGGGAATACGCCCTTGTACACCTTTAGCCCGGTATGCTTGGCAGAACCGTGCTTGGGAACTCGAGTCATTCTTGGGCTTTGTTGTGCTCATTACCTTCCTTCGTGCTTCTTCTCTCACGAATTATACTTTAAACATTGTTAAAGGAAGGTAATTCTTGGCTCAATCATAATGTAATTTACTCAAGTCCTCGTCAAAGTGCAGGCTCAAACTTCCCGACAAGCTGGTAGGTCTGTCTTCCTACGCTCTTTTGAGTAGTGCTGCCCGGTCGAGTGGTATGTGGAAGATACACATCCGGCTCATTCCACGGGGTTTTGAGCTAGAGATGTTGAACAAAGGATTTACCTTCTTCTTTGGAAATTTTGGCGGTGTCTTTCTTTGGAAATTTGGAACACTCGCGCATAATTGTTTTGGTTTAAGTACTGCATTTCCCTTCAGGCTTGTCCATAATTCTTGAGAGGAATTAGAATAGCTGAAAATCGGCAATATGCTTCTCCTTGGTGTTAAGTAGGAGAGAGACATAGCAGTTGATCTTTACTTGACCATCCAGCACGTACAAAGGTGAAGAGAGCGTCACAGAATTTCCATGCCTCCATTTCTGGCCAGACTCCCTTACCTCCAGGGCCAATGAGCGGCTCGAGACCATGGTAGATAATTAAACTCGTTGAAAAAGGGTGAACACGAGTGGATTTGGTTGGTGTTTTACCTCAAATTCCTGAAATTGTCACGAGGTAGAGTAACATTTGAGGGGGGTATTTGAGTTTTCCCCTTTCAGAATTTATAGATCCTTCCTCAGCCATTTTGATGAAATAATTTCTGACCCGGAAAAAATTTTTGAAATCGGAGTTAAGATTGAACTTTGCTCACGATACACCATGAAAGAAATCTTCACAATAATTGTTTTGTATTTCATAAGTTTCAATTTACACAAGAAGTATGCTTTACATATAGAAAGAAAGAGACAACCCGGTTACGAGAATGACTTCTAGTAGGCAGGTAAACCTCTACAACATAGACAAGAAAAACCTTGATTGGGAATGACTTCTAGTGGTAGGGTAAACCCTACGCTTCAATCTAATCCTTAAAATAAGGAGATTACACTAATACCAACACACGCCACTAATCGATCATCTTCCTTTAATCAGGAAAGATGGTAAGTATGTTCAGCAGAACACTCATGTACGAGAAGACGTCGGTAGCAGTGGCTTGTATGAAGTTTAGTGGACGGAGCCAACCGGCCGAGGTTATCTGATGACCGTGGGAAACTGTGTCAGGTGAGTAAATAGCAACCAGATACATCATCCAAGCCATCTAGTGTGCCATGCAACTATTTATTTATGTATTTCAACATACACTTCTACCAAGTATAATACTTTCTTTGAGGTTCGATAGCAAATCTAGAGGCAATTTCGACTTCTGGAAAAGTGAGTGATCCATCGCGGGGGATGTTCTTGTTTTGGTGACACCCCAGGTGCCATCACAGATTGTAGTTTGGATTAATGGATCATCAACTCCCTCTTGAGCTTAGGGCCTGGGATAAATCAAAGTTCATCGGGGTACCAAGTACGGAAGATGGATATCGAAGTGGCTCGAGATGATAATGTGAGGCAAGGAACCAAATATTTTTCCTATAATCTTAGGGACACTTTGGCATACTCGGACATCTCTTCGAGACGGTATACTTAAGCTTTGAAGGTATTCGGAGCGTGGAAGAGGTGGATTCTTGGCCCTACGTAGCACAAAATAATTCATGTGATAAGGCGTCGCGTGTGGACCTTTTGGTGTTTGCAAACATTCTGAATCTCGAGGAACTCCTATGTGCAAGTGTTTGAAAGGGTTTGTGCCGAAGTCACACGAGGAATGGAGCAAAAGGAAAAAGAGCCCGAGGAGAAGTGTGTGAGGCAAACCAAATTGTTTGTGAGACTAATACAAATCAGTCGGTGCTTGAGAAGAAATATGAAGACCGGTTTTTGAAGATGAATAGGTTAAAGTACCAGATTTTCATAGATATATTAAGTTCTTAGATGCAGAAAGAGTGCAGGACCACAGTGCCTAAAAATTGTTCTTGCCTGGCTTATGCACATATTAATAACATAGGATGTTTGGTCTGGTCCAAAGTCCTTATTGATATTCACCTGGACCTCTCAGAACTAGGCAAATAAATGTGTGGCAGCACAGCTCAATTAGCTAGCTATATGTTGTACACAACTTTTTCATTACAAATTCAATTTTTTTTTTCAGGTGAAGAAGAAGCCAATAAAGTTAATTGCCAGCCTCAAAGCAATTTGTTTGATTAGTATCTTGGGTGCCATAATTGTTTGGTTTTCCACAGGTTGCGGAAAGCTAACAAAAGGGTAGAAGGAGTAAGAGATGGATGTGATTGATATGAGCAAACTAACCAAAATGCTTGGTTTGATCTGAATTATTTATTATTCGCTGATCTGACTCGGTTTTGATTGTTACATTTTCCTTATCAGGAAACGCCAGATTAACTAATACAATTGAAAATGCAAGAGACACTCTTCAGAGTATATTAGAAAACATTATCCATCAGAGCTATTCATCTATAATTTTGACAGCATACTAATAGCTACGAACAATTTCAGTATCGCAAACAAACTCGGGAAGGAGGATTTGGCCTGTTTACAGGTGATTATGCATTCATTTTTTTTTATCTATGTATGGGAAAATATATTGTCACAACAGCTACGTACAAGCCTACAAGTCTACAACTGCATGATACAGATATGAATGGAATGATTAATTTGTCGCCAGCCTTGTGTAGGGTAAGCTGCAAGAAGGGAAGGGAAATAGCAGTAAAAGACTATCTAGTAGCTCAGGGCAAGGCACAGGAAGAGTTCCAGAATGAAATGCTGTTTGATCTCAAGCTCAACATAAAAATCTTGTAAGTCATGGGTTTGCTGTGTTAAAGGCGACGAGTTACTGATTTATGAGTTCATGCCAAACAGAAGCTTGGATACACTTCTATTGAGTTAGTTTCTTTCTGGCACCCTTCATAATATTGCTACAATTTCTTTTTTCATTACCTGTCGTGTTCCTTAATGAATATATTGGTAATCTCTGTTCTATTTGTTTTAATTGTACAATTTTAATGGGTGATATGATTAGATCCAACGGGCTTGAGTGCTTGATTGGGGTACACGCTTCAATATTATTCACAGTGTCGCTAGAGGGGCTTCTTTACCTCCATCGTGATTCCTGTTTGAAAATAATACATAGAGATTTGAAGGTCAATAACATTCTTTTGGATGAGAAATGAACCCAAAAATTTCAGATTTTGGATTATTTTAGTCGTTGAAGCAACACAGAGTCTATCAAATACTCACAAGGTTATTAGAAGACACTTGAACCTTATTTTCCACTACAAATACGAATGGATCATGCATGTGAAAATCACACTTGCATGGCAATCATGATATGGATGGACAAACAAAGTGATGACACTTCCCGCAATGCAGGTTGTCTTAGACATGTTTTTGTAACGATTTTGATCAAGGCGGATGCCTATCTCAGCTATTAAATAAAATTTTCAAGATGTAAATGTTCGCCGCCCTTTTATAGGACACAGGCAAAGAACAATACGATGGCTAACCGCTGGATATCACCTTCTTTCTACTGGAGTTCCAGCAAGCTTCACTTTTATTCCTTTGGAGGAATCCTTATGAGGCCTTTATGTTGGTGTGGTTATCAGGCGTGCCACTATTGGCTTTTGCCAATAGAATAATATGTTGTTAGATTTGGTTAAGTTATGTTAATAAACGTGTTAGATACTTACGTCACAAGTAATATAACTTCCTTGCAAAAGATTGAGGCTTATCGGATAGCCTCTTTGTTAGGTTCTTTTTTTTGCCTTACTTGTTAAGGACTTTTAAATATCTCTCGATGTTATACCAGAAACTGCTAAGATGAGGTTTATTATAAACTGGTTATAACAAAGCACACCACTCTTTTGCATACATGAGAAAAGTAAAGACTGAAATTAAAGACATAATGTAAAGACAGAAATTGAAATACTTGAATGTAAATACAGAAAGTAAAGACATAAAGTAAGAACTGATATTGAAAGACTTTATATAGATAAAGGCGCAATAATATTACATGTAATGGTCATTTTAGATTGATAAAACTCCCATCGGATTGGATATAGATCTATCGGGATGGTCTGAAAGCTGCTTCCTTGTAAAGGGAAATAATCAAAGACACTTTGGCCTTAGATTGGTAATCGATACTATCAAATGGAAGGGATTTGATTGCAGAGCTAATTCACTATTCCTCAGAGAGGTTAGGGAGTATGATCCTAGGATTCTAATATTTGATTCTCAAAGTCACGAACTACATAAGTAGTGTGAATGAGATGACAACAGATAGAGATAAAATCTATATTTGAAAAAGGGTTGAGGGATTTTCTCAGTAGGTTGTTTTCTAAACTTAAGAGTTCTGTTTTTTTATTGTTTGAATGTCTGTTTCTTTGAACTATTCCTTCGTTTATATAGACCAGTTGGAGTCTATACCGTAGCTGTCAAATCCCCTTGTGACTGTCTTGAAAACTCAATGAGGTGAGGTAAGGCTTAATCAGGAAGGCATAGATAATATCTCTGATCAGCCTACTCCCACTGAGAGAGTTCTTTATGTGTAGACTAATTTCCTTCCAAAATGTCGAGTGCTTTGCATTTAATGCTGTCAATGGAGAGAGACACAGGGATTCCTCTTTTTGCTCACTGGTTTGGGTTGGGCCTTTACTCTTTGAGGCCTAAGCCATTTACCAAAACCAGGTTTTGACCCGTGGATATTTTTAATGTAAACAGTAAAACTTGAATCTACAAAGAAAAACCTCAAACAAAAGCACTTCAATTCTCGGAAAACAATGTCTAAGGCTTTAAGCAGCAGTACAAGCACATCATAGCACTGGTAATGATCTACTTAATGTATCTTGTCCCGTTCATCGTACGTTCATGAATTAGGCATCTCAACGATCCTATTTACCCAAAAATAATATCTATGATATTTTCAATCTGCAGGAGATCCAACCACTCTCAGTTGGCCACGAGGGGCGAAGAACTAATGGTAGCAGTCTCATAACAAACGTTAGGTTTCAGAAGGAACCAAAATCTATATCAAAGTCTTCTGCATGACTTTGACGGGACTGGCTACAGTGCTCACAAGCATTGAATGCTCACACTGATCTCACCCTCCTTTCCCCCCTCTCTCCTCTCTCCTCCCTCATTTTAATGGTGAGATCGGTGTAAGCATTCAATGCTTGCAAGCATTGTAGCCTACTCCGACTTTGACAGCATTGGTAGAAGTTTACCGAGTAGTCTAATATGCTTTAAATGTGAATCATCCACATGCTACTGACAAAATTCTTCAATCTCAAGTTTAGCCCAAAACAGTATTTCATTGTTCGATCGTATTGCTTTCCAGGGAATTTTTAATCATTCAGATGCAAATTAGAACCGGAAAGGGCCACTCCAACGAGATCGAAGCTTACCTAGAAAAAGTCTTAGGCGGGAATTGTAAAGGAGTACTTTCTGTCCAATTTCGAAAGTCTTCCTTTGAATGGTTTTGTCATGATATGCCTTAGTCTTTTCCTTGTAGATACGTGCACTCTCATGTGCATCATTTCGTATCTCATCCAATTCGTTCAATTGAAGCTTCCTTTGATCACCGGCCTCCTTCATGTTGAAGTTGTACTTCTTGATCGCCCAATAGGCCCTATGTTCCAATTCAACAGGAAGATGACATGGTTTACCATAAACAATGCGAAAAGGAGACATACCAATAGGGGTTTTGTAGGCCGTTCGATATGCCCACAATGCATCGTTTAAGCGCAGACTCCAATCCTTTCTAGTAGGTCCAACAGTCTTCTCAAGGATTTTCTTCACTTCTCGATTACTTATCTCCACTTGGCCGCTCGTTTGAGGATGATAAGGCGTTGCCACCCTATGTGTAATTCTATACTTTTTAAGCAATGCTTCAAATGATCTATTGCAAAAGTGAGTGCCGCCATCGTCAAAGATAGCTCTTGGTGTTCCAAATCTCGCAAAAATGTTATCCTTGAGAAAACTTAAAAACAACTTTAGCACCATTAGTCCAGGTTGGAATTGCTTCCACCCATTTAGAAACATAATCAACAACTAGCAAAATATACAAGTAGCCAAATGAAGATGGAAATGGTCCCATAAAATCAATGCCCCAAACATAAAAAATTTCAACAATTAAAATAGGGTTTAAAGGCATTTGATTTTTAGAACTTATATTGCCATTTCTTTGACATCTATCACATGTGGAACAATAGATATATGCATCTTTAAATAAACTAGGCCAATAAAAACCAGATTGCAATACCTTTAGAACTGTCTTTTTAGCACCAAAATGGCCACCACATGCAGATGAATGACAAAATGAAAGTATGGAGTTAAATTCAGTTTCGGGAACGCACCTTCGTATTAATTGATCCGGACAATATTTCCATAAGTATGGGTCATCCCAAACATAATACTTAGCTGTTTTGGTGAGCTTGTCCCTTTGAGCCTTAGAGAGATCGCTAGGCATCTGTTGTGAGACTTTGAAGTTGATGGTATCAGCGTACCATGGATCAGAAGCTTGTACGACTGCTCATCAGGAAAACTTTCACGCAGGGGAAGGCGATCCTCTTCTTGATTCGAACCATGGACAAATCGACTCAAATGATCAGCCACCGCATTCTCACTTCCTTTCTTATCTTTAATGTCTAAATCAAACTCTTGCAGGATGAGTATCCATCTAATTAGCCTGGGCTTTGCATCTTTCTTTTGAAGAAGGTACTTCAAAGCTGCATGATCAGTGAAAACAATAACTTTAGTTCCGATTAAATAAGATCTAAATTTTTCTAAAGCGAAAATAACAGCAAGTAACTCCTTCTCTGTAGTTGAGTAATTCAACTGTGCATCATTCAAAGTTCTCGATGCATAGTAGATGACATAAGGAATCTTATGCACACGCTGTCCAAGAATGGCTCCAACAGCATAATCTGAAGCGTCACACATAAGTTCAAAAGGGAGATCCCAATCCGGTAGTTTGATCACTGGTGCCGATGTTAGGAGCCCCTTAAGCTTATTGAAAGCGGCCAAACATTCTTCATTGAATACAAACTCCACATCCTTATTGAGCAGCCGGCTTAAAGGCCTTGCAACTTGTGAAAAGCCTTGAATAAAGCGTCTATAGAAACCAGCATGTACAAGGAATGATCAGATTTCTTTGACGGTTTTCGGAGGTGGTAATCTCTTCACAATGTCCACTTTTGCTTTGTCCATTTCAATGCCTCTTGAAGAGATAATATGCCCGAGAACTATGCCTTGTTGTACCATAAAATAGCACTTTTCCCAATTAAGCACTAAGTTGCCTTCCTGACATCTTTTCAAAACTAGAGAAAGGTTGTGAAGGCATAAATCAAATGAACCACCGAAAACAGAAAAATCATCCATGAATATCTCAATAATCTCCTCCACCATGTCAGAAAAGATAGACATCATACAATGTTGAAATGTGGTAGGTGTGTTGCATAGTCCGAAAGGCATGCGACAATATGCAAAGGTGCCAAAAGGGCATGTAAACGTCGTCTTCTCTTGGTCCTCTAGAGTTATGTCAATCTGATGGTAACCGGAATATCCATCCAAGAAACAATAATGACTGTGACCTACAAGACGCTCAAGCATTAAATCAATAAAAGGAAAAGGAAAATGGTCCTTACGTGTTGTTGAGTTAAGCTTCATGTAATCAGTGCACATTCTCCATCCGGTTTGAGCTCTCTGAGGCACCAACTCATTGTCTTCATTTTTTATAACCGTGATGCCAGTCCTCTTGGGAACAACTTGAACGGGGCTCACCCATTTTCTATCAAATATAGCGTAAATGATGCCAACGTCAAGTAGCTTCAAAACCTCTTTCTTTACCACTTCCTTCATCACCAGATTTAGATGTCTTTGAGCTTCCCTTGTTGGTTTCGAATTATCCTCCAAAAGAATTCGATGCATGCACTTCGTAGGGCTTATTCCCTTAATGTCAGCAATGGTCCATCCTATTGCAGTTTGATGCTCCCATAGCACTCTAACAAGCTTGCTTTCTTCAAGTTCACTCAAGTTGGAAGCTATGATTACAGGCAATGTGTCTCCCTCACCTAAGAATGCATATTTCAAGTTTTCTGGAAGGGTTTTTAGCCCCACCTGAAGGGCTTTGACAATAGACGGCACAAGCTTATCGTTAGATAATGGAAGTGGCTCAAAAACATGGGACTGGCTACAGTGCTCGCAAGCATTGAATGCTCACACCAATCTCACCCTCCTTTCCCCCCTCTCTCCTCTCTCCTCCCTCATTTTAATGGTGAGATCGGTGTAAGCATTCAATGCTTGCGAGCATTGTAGCCTACTCCCAAAAACATAAACATACTTACCTTTTTGAGGTGGCACGGCCTCCAAAAATTTTACAACTTCTAAGGCAGCCATATCTTGCCTTTCTTCCATAATTTTAGTATTTTGTACTAATGCTCTCTCTAATGGGTCTTCAAGGCTTGCTTTATCAAAATTTTTCTGCACAAACGAATCAAGCACATCAATAGAAAAACAAGTATGATCTTTAGTAGGGTACCTCATTGCATCAAAAATTTTAAAACCAATGGTTTCTCCTTGGACAATCATGGTTAAGGTGCCCTCATAAACATCGATCTTTGTACTAACTGTAGCCATGAATGGACGTCCTAAAATCAATGGTAGTGATGTCGGCATGGAGGCTTCTTCCCTCTCAAGCACAAAGAAATCAATGGGAAGAATGAGCTCATTTACACGAACCAAAACATCTTCTATCACACCCCTTGGATACTTAACCGATCGATCTGCCAATTGGATGGTTACAGATGTCCTTTTCAACTCACCTAAATTCAATGCTTCATAAATAGAAAAAGGCATTAAGTTAATAGAAGCACCTAAATCAAGTAAGGCTTTTTCAAACTTTTGATCACCAAGAATGCATGGAATAGTGAAACTCCCTGGATTTTTCATCTTTGGAGGCAACTTTCTTTGTAAAACCGCTGACACTTCCTCACTCACAGCCACAGTTTCATGTTCCTTGAATTTTCTCTTGTTTGTACAAAGTTCTTTGAGAAACTTTGCATAGATTGGAATTTGTTGAATTGCATCAAGGAGGGGTAAATTCACTTGCACCTTTCTAAATGTTTCCAATATGTCCTTACGATGTTGTTCATTCTTTGAATTTATAAACCTGCGAGAAAAAGGAAGATGTGAAGTAAACGAACTTGAAACCTTAGGGCTGACCTTTGTTTTCTCTATGGGAGCTGCAAATTGTGGTGAAGGTGCCACAGTTTCATTCAACCCTTGATCAATGTCGATCTCTTTCTCCTTATTCTGCACTTCATCATGTCGGCTGACCTTTTTTCCACTTCTCAATGTAATAGCTTGAACTTGTTCATGGTCTCCCTTCGGATTTGGAATAACTTGACTAGGAAGCATACTTTGTTCTCTTTGACTCACTGCATTAGCTATTTGGCCAATTTGTTGTTCCATGTTCTTGATAGATTGCTCCAACTGATTTGTTCTCTGCACATTATTTTGAGTAGTTAGAGCTAAAGATGCAATTAACTCTTCCAATGACTTACCTTGAGGTAAAGATGATGAAAGCTGTGGAGGCGTTTGATATAATTGCTTAGGAGCAGGCTCTTGCAACACATTCAGATTGTTTTTCCACCTGGGATTAGGATGATTTCGCCAACCCGGTGTATAGGTTTCTGAAAAAGGATTATTCTGTTGAGAATACTTAATTTCCTTGTCCCACATAATTCGCTTGTCCCTGTTCATGTGATAATTCATGTGATAAGTATGCAGCATGTGGACCTTTTGGTGTTTGCAAACGTTCTGAATCTCCAGCAACTCCTATATGCAAGTGTTTGAAAGGGTTTGTACCGAAGTCACACGAGGAATGGAGCAAAGGAAACAGGACATGAGGGTGTGTGAGGCAAACCAAATTGTTTTGTGAGACTAATACAAGTCAGTCAGTTGCTTCGAGAAGAAATGAAGACGGGTTTTTGAAGATGGTGCGGTTAAAAGTACCAGATTTTCATGAATATATTACGTTTTTAGATGCAGAAGAGTGCAGGACACAATGCCTAAAAAATTGTTCTTGCCTGGCTTATGCACATGTTAATAACATAGGATGTTTGGTCTGGTCCAAAGACCTTATTGATATACAGGAATTTGCTTATGGCGGAGAAGATCTTTTTATTCACCTGGACCTCTCAGAACTAGGTAAATGATAATATTGCTTGTACAGCTCCAATTAGCTAGCTATATGTTGTACACAACTTTTGTATTACAAATTCAATTTTTTCAAGTGAAGGAAAGCCAATAAAGTTAATTGCCAGCCTCATAGCAATTTGTTTGATTAGTATCTTGGGTGCCATAGTGTTTGGTTTCCACAGGTTGCGAGCTAACAAAAAGGGTAAGAGAATGAGATGGATGTGATTGATATGAGTAAACTAACCAAAAATGCTTGGTTTGATCTGAATTATTTGTTATTCCGCTGATCTGACTCGGTTTTTGATTGTTACATTTTCCATATCAGGAAACGCCAGATTAACTGATACAATTTAAAATGCAAGAGACACTCTTCAAGAGTATATTAGAAAACATGATCCATCAGAGCTATTCATCTATAATTTTGATAGCTTACTAATAGCTACGAACAATTTCAGTATCACAAACAAACTCGGGGAAGGAGGATTTGGCCCTGTTTACAAGGTGATTATGCATTCAGTTTTTTATATTATCACAACAGCCTACAAGCCTACAAGTCTACAACTGCATGATACAGATGTGAATGTAATGATTAATTTGTCGCCGGCCTTGTGTAGGGTAAGCTGCAAGAAGGGAAGGAAATAGCAGTAAAAAGACTATCTAGTAGCTCAGGGCAAGGCATGGAAGAGTTAAAGGATGAAATGCTGTTGATCTCCAAACTCCAACTTAAAAATCTCGTTAGGATCATAGGTTGCTGTGTTAAAGACGACGAGAAGTTACTGATTTATGAGTTCATGCCAAACAGAAGCTTGGATACACTTCTATTCAGTTAGTTTCTTTCACCGGCACCCTTTATGTCTTGCTACAATTTCTTTTCGTGACCTATCGTGTTCCTTAATGAATATATTGGTAATCTCTGTTCTATTTGTTTTAAATTGTACAATTTTAATGGGTATTTTGATTAGATCCAACGCGGAGAGCAGTGCTTGATTGGGGTAGACGCTTCAATATTATTCATGGTGTCGCTAGGGGGCTTCTTTATCTCCATCGTGATTCCTGTTTGAAAATAATACATAGAGATTTGAAGGTCAGTAACATTCTTTTGGATGAGAAAATGAACCCAAAAATTTCAGATTTTGGATTGGCACGAATTGTTGAAGCAAGCAACACAGAGTCTATCAAATACTCACAAGGTTGTGGGAACACTGTAAGCATCGTTTCTTTTCTGTAAAGAATGTAGGAGTGTAAAGAATGTAGGAGGCGTGATGGCTTTTGAATGTATTTCTTCTATATGACCACAATTCTTCGTACAAGGGATTATATACAATATTGTACAATCAATACACATCTATAATCATGGCATGCAAGCCGTGATCCCCAATTAGTGGGATTAACCTAGTCTAGAATGGTAGGATACGACTTTTCCCTGATCTGTGGGATTTTAGCCCAGGTTAGGAAAGGAATAATAATATTTCCTTAATACTCCCCCTCAAGTTGGAGAGTGAATATCATGAACTCCTAACTTGTTGCGTAGAGTCACAAACTGGTCCTTTCCTAAAGCTTTTGTAAACACATCTGCTAGCTGAAATCGAGTAGGAACATATGAAGGACTAATCATTCCAGCTTGCAGTTTTTCTCGTACAATATGGCAGTCAATTTCAATGTGCTTTGTTCGTTCATGGAAAACTGGATTTGCGGCAATGTACAAGGCTGCTTGATTATCACAGTACAATGGTGTTGGAGCTACCTGTGGTACCTTTAGATCTTGTAAAATATATCGTAACCAAGTTAGCTCCAAGCATGTATTGGCCATAGCTCGATATTCGGCTTCTGCTGATGATCTAGAGACATTGGTTTGTTTCTTGGATCTCCATGAGATAAGAGAATTTCCAAGAAAAATGCAGTATCCTGTAACTGATCTCCTTGTGGCACGACAACCTCCCCAATCTGAATCACAGAAGGCTTTCAAGGCAAGATTGCTAGAGGCAGGAAATAGTAAACCTTGACCAGGTGTACCTTTGATGTATCTAAGGATCCGTAAGGCAGCATCCCAATGTGTTTTCCGAGGTTGATGCATGAATTGACTAAGTGTTCGGACGGAGTAGACTATATCCGGCCTTGTGACAGTGAGATAAATTAACCTGCCAATCAATCTTCTGTACTTGGTTGGGTCATTGAGCAACGCTCCATCTGTGGGGGTGAGCTTAAGATTTTGTTCCATCGGAAACTTGTCTGGCCGTGCACCTGTGAGTCCTGAGTCTTGCAAAATATCTAGTGCGTATTTTCTTTGAGACATGAAAATACCTTTCTTTGAACGTGAAAACTCAATGCCTAAGAAATACTTCAGATCTCCAAGGTCTTTGATGCGGAAGCGTTTGAGAAGAAACGTTTTAAGGTGATTCATTTCTTCAAGATCATTGCCTGTGAGGAGTATATCATCAACATATATAAGGACCACAGTGAATGAAGTACCTTGTGCCTTAGTGAAGAGAGAATAATCAGCTTTCGATTGATTGTAACCAGCTCTCCGAATGGTATCTGAAAAGGTAGAAAACCAGTTTCTAGAAGCCTGTTTGAGTCCATAAAGAGATTTGTTGAGCCGACATACACTGTTCTCCCCCTGTCGGCGAAGGCCAGGAGGAGGCTCCATGTAAACCACTTCATGCAGGTCACCATGAAGGAAGGCATTTTGGACATCTAATTGATGGATATACCAATGGCGGGCGGATGCAATGGTAAGAAGACATCGAAGGGTGGTGAGTTTGGCGGTTGGAGAAAAGGTTTCTTGATAGTCAACACCCTCAACCTGAGTATAACCCTTGGCGACAAGACGAGCTTTGTATCGCTCAATGGTGCCGTCGGACTTGTATTTGATTTTGTAGACCCATTTGCAGCCGATAGGTTTATGACCAAGAGGTAGTGGAACCATACTCCATGTGTTATTTTGTTGCAGAGCTTCTAATTCGGCATGCATGGCCTGTTGCCAATGAGGATCTTGGATAGCTTGAGCATAAGAAGTGGGCTCGGTAGGACCTGTGATGTTAGCTAGAAAAGCAGAATGGGTAGGAGAGAAACGAGAATATGAGAGAAAATCAGAAAGAGGATAACGAGTACCTGAAGAACGAGGCGCCAGGGTAGATGGACTTACGTGGTTGGACATGTGGTAGTCTTTATGCCATGCCGGAGGATGCTTAGGACGGGTGGATTGTCGGGAAGGTGCTATGGTGGGCTGAGAAGGGAGGGGTGGTGTCGGTCTGGAATCAGGAGAATGTGGGCTTGTATCGGGAGTAGGTGTGTTGGTAGGAGAGAAAGGGGGGCTATGGTCATGATGGCGTGGGCTGGCAGGAGAGGGTGGGCTAAGAAGTGGTAACGGGCTAGCGGAAGTAGGGGAGGAAGGAGGGGATTCAATGTTGGTAGTCACAGGAGGGTGGGATTTGGATGTGGTGGGTACATGGCCTGAGTCGGGTAGGGTCATGGCAGGTAGTGGGCTAGTGTGGATTGGGTCAGTAGGTGGGCCTGATGGGTGTGGAGGGTGAGAGAAAGGTGTGGACAACGGTTGTGTGGACAACGGTTGTGTGGGACCTGGTGGTTCATGAGAATGTGCTAAATGTGGAGCATAGGGAAATGTGGTTTCATGGAAGTGTATATCACGACTAACAAAAAATGTATGGGTTTCCAAATCAAAAAGTTTATAACCCTTTTGACCATGAGGGTAGCCAACAAAAATGCAACGTTTGGCACGAGTGTCAAATTTGTGTGTGTGATGAACAACAGTAGCATAACAGAGGCAACCAAAAACGCGCAAATGAGCGAGTGATGGTGGTCGGTTGTACAAAAGTTCAAAAGGTGATTTATTAGAGAGTAATGGTGATGGGAGACGGTTAATGAGATAGACAGCTGTCAAGACACATTCACCCCAGAATGAGAGAGGTAAGTGGGATTGGAAGCGGAGGGCACGTGCAACAGTGAGAATATGACGATGTTTGCGTTCGACAACTCCATTTTGTTGTGGAGTGTAAACACATGTGCGTTGATATTCAATGCCATTGGTTTGGAAAAATGATTTCATGGATAAAAATTCTAGCCCATTATCAACCCGAATTGCCTTAATGTTGGCATGAAATTGTGTGTGTACAAAGGATATGAAGGTTTGCAAAAGTTGTTGTGTTTCAGATTTAAATTGCATAAGAAATATCCATGTGCATCTAGTAAAATCATCTACAATGGTAAGAAAGAATCTAGCCTCCGAGTGTGTGGGAATTTTGTGTGGGCCCCAAATATCACAATGTAATAAATCGAAAGCAGCATGAGTTGAAATTGAACTTAAAGAAAAAGGAAGTCTGGTTTGTTTGGCCATAGGACAAATGCCACAATTATTATCAAAAGATAAATTGTTTGAAGACAATAATGGAGATACTAATTTTAGACGAGAAGGAGAAGGATGGCCAAGACGCATGTGCCATAAGTTAGAGGGTTGTGAGACTTGGCAAGAAACCGGTGTCTTCTGCACTGGGGACATGTAATAAAGACCACTATGTTGTTTACCCGAGCCAATCATCTTCCCTGTAGCCAAGTCCTGCAAGACACAAAATGTAGGAAATAGTATGACACAACAATTTAGAGAATCTGTGACTTTGCTGGCAGACATGAGGTTTAAACGAAATGATGGGACACATAAAACATTATCTAAAGTGATGTCAGAATTAAATTGTATTGTGCCAGTGGAAGTGATTGGGGCGGTAGAACCCGTGGGTAAATTGACTATGGGTGTAGGCGATGAATTTGTTTTAGTGAAAAGTGTGGAATCAGTAGTGATGTGATCCGTAGCTCCGCTATCCAAAATCCAAGGCTTTGAAAATATAGAATTTATTGAAGGGATAGAAACAGAAGGCAGACCTGCAGCATTTGCATAAGCATTGTTATTACCGGAAACGTGGTTGGAATTGATCAAGGACACAGCATGGGCAAGTTGTTGTAGCTGTTCATGAGAAAGGGTCTGCAATGGATTATTGGATGAGGAGGAGGAAGGGGCCCAGTTGGAAACATGGGCTGGAGGCATGTCGGCTTGTTGTCTCTCGGTAGCATGAGCATAGGAGTCACGCGCTCTGCTGTCTTTTGTGATGCCTTGGTTTCCGCGCGGTTGTTGCCCCTTGTGGTGCTGTCGGCTGCTAGAATTTTTTGTGCCGTTTTTAAATCGACATCTTTCCTCAGTGTGCCCATTTTTGTCACAAAAATTGCAGTGGTATTTTAATGTTCTGCAGTTTTCAATCGAATGTCCATCTCTGTCGCAGTGAGTACAGTGTTGTTTGAGGGAGTCATTCTGTCGACTTTGAACTGCAGCGACAATGGAGAAATTATCGGTTGTTCCCGACGTCATATGACGTTGTGTCTCTTCTTGTGCAACGAGTGAGTATGCTTGACGGACATTTGGTAGCGGTGTCATCATGAGGATGTTGCTGCGAACTCCACTGTAGGAATCGTTGAGTCCCATGAGAAATTGCATCATTCGGTCTTCTTCCGTTTGTTCATTGTGTTGCTTCATTTGGTTGCATGTGGGAGGAGTGCGATAGGTGTCCAGTTCATCCCAGAGGCCCTTGAGTTGTGTGTAATAGGTTGAAACTGTCATGGTGCCTTGTGAAAGAGAGGTAATAGATTTTTGGAGTTGATAGATTGTCGGCGCATTCTTTTGTGAGAATAATTCTTTGAAATTTTCCCACACTTGATGAGCACTTTTGGCGTGAACGACACCTTTGGATAGGTTGCCTTCCACGGAGTGTGCAAGCCATGATAAAATCATGCTATTGCATTGTTTCCAGAGTGCATATTCCTTTGGCTCCGTTATTTCTGATGGAGGCTCAATGGAGCCATCAATAAAGCCGATCTTGTTTTTTGCGGTGAGTGCATGAATCATGGATTTACTCCAAGATGGATAGTTGGAGCCATTCAATTTTTCGGGAACTAGCATATGGCCAGGATGATCTGAGTGATGGACATAGTAAGGACTTGATGTATCCATACTGAGGTTTATGTTGCCGCTTGAAAATTTTGTTGGTGTTTGATTTTCTGCTATGTTGTTTGAAGGCTAGGAATACAGGTACCAAGATTATGCTCTGTATACCATGTAAAGAATGTAGGAGTGTAAAGAATGTAGGAGGCGTGATGGCTTCAGACTTTGGATTGGCGCGAAGGTGTTGAGGCGACACAGAGTCTGGCAAATACCCACAGGTTGTGGGAACACTGTAAGCGTCATTCTTTTCCCTATTATTGGAAGTTTTCTTAAGACCAGAAACCGAGGAGAATTTTTTCCAGTTATTAATACAGATGAATTGCTTGTGCAGTGGCTATATGTCTCTAGAGTACGCCATGGGCGGGATATTTTCTGAAAAATCTGATGTCTATAGCTTTGGCATCTTGCTATTGGGAATTATCGCCATAGAAAGAATACCCAACTTCTATTACAACGAGGGAACACGCAGTTTTTAGCTTATGTAAATAAGCCTCAAAATCTTCATGTGGATTTGTTTTTAAACTAAATACAACAGATTCTAACAATTGTGTAGGCAACATTCATATATGAATTTTGTCAGGTATGAAGCGCTTATGGAATCAAGGCAGGGGACTGGACTTGCTGGAGGGTAAAAGTAATGAGCGGATTTATATTCGCCATCAGAAGTAACTAGATGCATACATATCGGACTTCTATGCGTGCCAGGACAAGGCTGAAGATAGGCCAACCGGACGTAGTTTTTCACTCTAAGTAGTGAGACAGATCTTCCACTACCTAAGCAGCCCCATATTTTCCCTGTTTGAAACTCAGTCTCTGATCCCTCAACCCCAATATGACAATATTTTTCTCTGCCAATGAAGCTACTATAACTGTGATTGAAGGGCGGTAAGCAATAGAACGTTGTTACATCACAATGCAATGAATTTTAGTGATTCTAAATTGTTACTCTTAAAGTTTTGAAGCTTGTAGACCGTAAATCTTCTGTTTAGTACATTTTGCGATGATTTATTATCCTCGGATAATTTCACAATTACAACAGTAGACCGGGGGTGACAGATAATCAAACATTTCATTTAAGGAAATTCTTCTTATGAACCTTATTTTCCACTACAAATACGAATGGATCATGCATGTGAAATGGCAATCATGATATGGATGGACAAACAAAGTGATGACACTGCCCGCAATGCAGATTGCCTTTAGACATGTTTTGTAACGATTTTGAACAAGGCGGATGCCTATCTCAGCTAAAGAAAATTTTCAAAAATTTTCCAAGATTGAAGCTACAAGAAAAACCGCAAACAAAAACACTGCAATTCTCGGAAAACAATGTTTAAGGCTTTAAGCAGCAGTACAAACACATCCTTAGCACTGGTAATGATCTACTTAATGTATCTTGTCCCGTGTGGCCGAATCAATGTCGACCCGGAAGTCCAGCCCATGATGAATGTTCTAGAGTATTCTAGTAAGCAAGTGAGGGTGGCTGGGGCATGCTAGACAATTCTAACAAGTTATTAAGTTGGTGGAAGAAGCTGAAAGTACTAGCTTCCTTGGTTGCAAATAGAAAGATCTAGAACCTACAATTTGTGGCTAGTCTAGGGTATCTAAAACTAGAGGTTTGTAGAATATACTAGAAACTAGAAACTAGTTCTAATTTGTAGGAAGGAACTAGGAAACTAGTAGAATGCCAATCCTCACCTATAAATATGGGTGTGATGTTGTAGTGAAGTAACCAATCAAGTAACAAAAGAAGTAAGAATATAGAGAGAGATAAGTAAAAGTAGTCTTGCAGAAGTGTGGTGGTCACAGAGTTTGTCTCTAGAAAGTCAGTGAGTGTCATTGCTTCAAAGTGTGTCTTTAAGAGTTTTGTGTGTTGTAATATTTTGTGTGTGTTGTAATATTTTATTGTGTGTAATACAAGTAATTTGTTTACTTGTGTTGTCTCTCCAACACTTGTGTTAAGAGTTTGTACTCTAATTTTCCTCAACATCCTGCTCATGAATTAAGCATCTCAACATCCAACCACTCTCAGTTGGCCACGAGGCGAAAGAACTAATGGTAACAGTCTCATAACAAACGTTAGGTTTCAGGAAGGAACCAAAATCTATATCAAAGTCTTCTGCATGACTTTGACAGCATTAGTAGAAGTTTACCGAGTAGTCTAATATGCTTGAAATGTCAGTCATCCACACGCTATTGACAAAATTTTCAATCTCAACTTTAGCCCAAAACAGTATATGATTGTTCGATCGTATTGCTTTCCACGGAATTTTTAATCATTCAGATGCAAATTAGAACCGAAAGTAGTGTTCACGCTTCGAATTCCTCCATGTTCTTCCTATTCTTTTTCAGCTTGCTTCTTCTGTCACGGTACCATTGTGCCGAAGTTTATGAGATAAGTCCTGCACTACCATTATCAGAGGGACAAACTCTTGTCTCCCCCAGCCAGGTTTTCGAATTGGGATTCTTCAGTCCTAATAATAATTCCGGTAATAATAAGTACGTGGGGATATGGCACAAGAGTATTTTTCCACGAAAAGTTGTATGGGTGGCCAACAGAGAAAAGCCGATTGCAGCTTCAGACAGCTTGGCGAGTTTGAGAATAAGCAGCAAGGGGAATCTGGAGCTTGTAGATGGAAAACAGAATTCTCTTTGGTCACCGAATATTTTGGTGCCATCTAATGGTTTAGCTGCAGCTCTTTTAGAAGACACCGGAAACTTTGTCGTAAAAGATGATGATGTAGGAGCTGATCCATTGTGGCAGAGTTTTGATTATCCTAGTGATACACTTCTTCCAGGGATGACAGTGGGATTTGATAGTAAATCCGGAAAGCACAGTTTCTTGAAAGCCTGGAAAAGTGAGAGTGATCCAGCAGCTGGCTTGTTCTTGGTTGGACTTTCACGGCAGGTTCCATCTCAATTGTTCGTTTGGATTAATGAATCGAAATAACCCTACTGGAGAACTGGGGCATGGGATAAATCAATGTTCATTGGGGTACCGGATATGAACAATCAATATTGAAGTGGATTCGATCTAATTGATGATGTGAACCAGGGAACAAAATCTTTTTCTTATAGGTAATTTGACAATACTCTTTCATATCTTCACATCTCTTCGGACGGAGTACTGAGTTTTAAGCTTTCGTACAATGGCTGGAACTGGAGGGTTGATTGGGAGGCACCGGTGAATCCATGTGATATTTATGGAACATGTGGACCTTATGGTTTCTGCAAAGGTTCTGAATCTCCAAATCCAAATTGCAAATGTTTGAAAGGGTTTGTACCAAAATCAAATGAGGAATGGAGCAATGGAAACAGGACTGGAGGGTGTGTGAGGAGAAAAGAATTGTTTTGTGATCAGAGTAACACAAGCAGGTCAGTTGCGTCAGGAGGAAAAGAAGATGGGTTTGGGAAGATGGTCGGATTAAAGCTACCAGATTTTCATGAGCTTATCGAAAATCTAGAGGCTGACGAGTGCAAGATACGATGTCTAAATAATTGTTCTTGTCAGGCTTATGCACAGGTTAATAATATAGGGTGTTTGGTCTGGTCCAGTGACCTTATTGATATACAAGAGTTTGCCTTTGGCGGGTTGGATCTTTATATTCGCCTAGCACACCGAGAATTAGGTAAACAAATGAGAATATTTCCTGCAGAATTCTAATTAGAAATATCTGTTATTTTCTGTCTAGTACTTTATGCATTGCAATTTACAAATTCATTTTTTTCAGATGAAGGAAAGCCAGTAAAGCTAATTGCCAGCCTCACTGCTGTTGGTTTTATCAGTATCTTGAGTGCCATAGCGTTTGGCGTGCACAGACTGCGAGCTAAAAAAAGAGGTAAGCGAATAATAGAGTGAGCAGCTGGTGCATTAATTAGTATGTAACTTTCATGCATAACTTCATAAGAACGCATTTACTGATTCATATCAAAAACTTGATAACGATGTTGTGATGAAGTTGCTCTGATTGTTATATCTGCCAAATCAGGAAACATAAAAGAAAAAACAATGTTCTTTCCATTGACTCATCATACGGGTGAAAATTCGTGTGACAATATTCAAGAATACATAAGAAAACATGATCCGTCGGAGCTATTCATCTACGATTTTGACAGCATATTAACTGCTACAAACAATTTCAGCATCACGAACAAACTCGGGGAAGGAGGTTTCGGCCCTGTTTACAAGGTGACTATTTTTTTTTCTTTGTAAAGGAAAATATTGTATTGCAACACTGGCTACAAGCCTACAACTACAAGATACAGACATGAATCGAATGTTTAATTTGTAGGGTAAGCTACAAGAAGGGAAGGAAATAGCAGTAAAAAGACTATCTAGCAGCTCGGGTCAAGGCATAGAGGAGTTCAAGAATGAGATGCTGTTGATCTCCAAACTCCAACATAAGAATCTTGTTAGGATCATGGGCTGCTGCGTCAAAGACGATGAGAAGTTACTGATTTATGAGTTCATGCTGAACAGAAGCTTGGATACTATTCTATTCGGTTAGTTTCACTGCCAGTTTTTATGTTTCAATGAAATTTCTCTTTGTTAAATATTGTTCTTTTGTTACTATTATTTGAAATCCTTTAGCTTTTTTTGATCCACCACTACTTATTCTTTTGTTACTATCATTGGTTACATTTGCAATGGATTTATCGATTAGATCCAAAGCGCAGAGCAGAGCTTGATTGGGCTAGACGCTTCAATATTATTCAGGGAGTTGCTAGAGGACTTCTTTATCTCCACCACGATTCCCGTTTGAAGGTAATCCATAGAGATTTGAAGGTCAGTAACATTCTCTTGGATGAGAATATGAACCCAAAAATTTCAGATTTTGGATTGGCGCGAATCGTTGAAGCAACACAGAGTCTAGCAAATACCCACAAGGTTGTGGGAACACTGTAAGCGTCATTCTTTTCCTATTATTGGAAGTTTTCTTAAGACCAGAAACAGAGACAATTTTTTTCAGTTATTAATACAGATGAATTGCTTGTGCAGCGGCTATATGTCTCCTGAGCACGCCATGGGCGGGATATTTTCTGAAAAATCTGATGTCTATAGTTTTCTGAAAAATCTGCTATTGGAGATTATCGCCGGCAGAAAGAATACTAGCTTCTATTACAACGAGGAACAGCACGGATTTTTAGCTTATGTAAGCTAAACACTCAAAATCTTCATGTGGGTTTGTGTTTTTAAGAAGCTAAATACAACAGATTCTAACAATTGTAGGCAACATTCATATATGAATTTTGTCAGGTATGGCACTTATGGAATGAAGGCAGGGGACTGGACTTGCTAGATGAAGTAATGGCGGATTCATATTCGCCATCAGAAGTAACTAGATGCATACATATCGGACTTCTATGCGTGCAGGACAAGGCTGAAGATAGGCCAACCATGCCGGACGTAGTTTTCACTCTAAGTAGTGAGACAGATCTTCCACTACCTAAGCAGCCCATATTTTCTAATTTCCGAAACTCAGTCTCTGATCCTCAACCCCAATATGACAATATTTTCTCTGCCAATGAAGCTACTATAACTGTGATTGAAGGGCGGTAAGCAATAGAACGTTGTTAGATCACAATGCAATGAATTTTGGTGATTCTAAATTGTTACTCTTAAAGTTTTGAAGCTTGTAGACCGTAAATCTTCTGTTTAGTACATTTTGCGATGATTTATTATCCTCGGATAATTTCACAATTACAACAGTAGACCGGGGTGACAGATAATCGAAACATTTCATTTAAGGAATTCTTCTTATGAACCTTATTTTCCACTACAAATACGAATGGATCATGCATGTGAAA